>VZDJ01000216.1:3811518-3839492 GCA_008694505.1 Cyanoderma ruficeps | reverse complement strand
AAAAAAAAAAAAAAAAATCATCACTGAAGTATTTCTGAGTGGCTGAGTAACCTCCAGGGCAAGATATAACACTTGTAACTGTGAAAAGAACTAAGTAAACGGGGATTATAAATTAGAGAACTTTATTCATAATAATATCGTAAGAGGAACAAGTAGAAGAATAATATTACTCTGTCAAATATCTTGTGTGTGTCTGGATCCCTATGAAAAACACAAGAAAGCAATTGGAAAATACATACAGTGGAAGAGAGGAACTGGAGGTCTTAGCACAGTGTCAAGCTTATGAGGTAATTGGTGTTCAGAGACTTGAAGGAATAATTCACATATTATTCACATATAAATCCTTAAATAATATTTGAATTTTACAGGAGTATACCGTTCTGACAGCCTGTCTCCCACCCCTCACTCTGCAGTCAGGTCCCTCCCACCTTTACAGGGACCTGCCTGGGGTACCTGTCACCCTCAGCTGTTCCTCCAGTGGATGGTGACACAGCCTGGAGATTCGGCTCTCGTGGGATATGGATCTTTTATAGGAACCTCCCACAACCACTGACTTGAGTCTGGTGTGTAAATTAGACCTTTGTGCTGGTCCTGTCCTGGTCTCTGTGTCCTGTCCTGGTCACTGTGTCCTGTCCTAGTTTTTTACAGATTCATAGAATATGCACAGTTGGAAATAACCCATCAGGATTGTTAAGTCCAACTCCTGGCCCTGCACAGGACATCCCAAAAGTCCCACCATGGGCCTGAGAGCAGTGTCCAAATGTTCCTTGAGCTCAGACAGGCTCAGTGCTGTGACCACCTCCCTGAGGAGCCTGTCCCAGTGCTCAGCCACCCTCTGGGTGAAAAACTTCTCCTCATATCCAACCTAAACCTCCCCTGACTCAGTTCCAGCCATTTCCTTGAGTCCTGTCACTTGTCACCAGAGTGAAGAGATCAGTACCTGCCCCTGTGATGCCACTCATGAGGATGTTACAGACCACAGTGAGGTCTCCTCTCAGTCTCCTTTTCTTTTATTTGATTGTTGTCCTTTTCCAGAGTATTTGGATTCATTTGAATTCTGATCATCTCTAACATTTCATCCTCACTTGGGATCGCCATCATCTTTAATAAACTCTCTTCCCATTTCTGCTGCTCAGTGGATGGTGTATCCTTAGGTCAAAGCACAGCTGGGAGGTCAGACTTTGGATTAAAAGCTGCCTTGGCATAGCCCCTAAGAACACTGGAAGCATCCAAGCCCTGTTGCCTATAGATTATGGGCAAAATAAAGGTACAAACCAAGTAGAGACCTCTGCTTTGGGGGCTTAACAGCCTCCTCTGCTTTTCAAATCATGTCATCATAATCTCTGCAAGATTAAGCACTGTTTCAGCTGCAGGGTTTTGGGTTTTTTTAAAATTTCACTTTCTGATGGAATAAACTGATGGTGACAGATGCCCAGCAGCCCTGGAGGTCAGTGATTTGTTTATCCACAGGGAGCTTAGGGAGTGGAGGGAGACAGTTGTCCCTGGAGAGGGACATGGATGTCACCTTCTCATTGTGTGGCAGTGACCTTCTCTGTGCTTTTATCACCTGGGCAGAGCCTGCAGAGGGGCTTTGGGCTCCTCCAGGGGTTCTGCTCTGTGGCTGAGTGTGGACTGGGCTGCCCCATTTGGTTTGTGTGGCCATCCTGGGGCACCAGCAGGGGCCCTGAGCTCTGCTCCTTGTCAGGTGGCTGCAGATAACCCGAGTGCTTCCTATTCTGGCAACTCATCCAGACACTGATCTTAAAGCTGAGGGAGCTTAATATCCTGTAGCACTGAGGACTGAGGCCTGGAAAAAAAAATAGATGGAATTTAATTTTGCCTGAGTTGAGCCGTGTCAAAGCATCTCTGAATCAGAGCTGGTCCCTGCAGCCTCTCTCCAGCAGATGATTCACCCCATCTTCCCCCTCCATCTGGGGCTGGAGGTGACTCAGTGCTGCAGAGCCCAGCTCCTGGTGGCTTTGCCTTCCAGGTACTGGTGGGGTGAGGAGTCAAACCCTCTGGAGATCTCAGGTCCTGATCCCATCCTTCCTTCAGGCACTGAAGCAGGTGGCTGCCAGCTTTCAGCCAGCGACAAGCCTGTGGTGGCTGCTTGGTGTGGCAGCAGGCTCCAAAAGCAGCATCCCCCCTGCAGCTGGGGCTGCTGGCCCAGCTTCACAGCTGGCTGAGGAGCAGCTGGGTCATGCTAAGGACAGACACTGTCACAAATCTGATGTCTCAGACCTGGCAAACACATTTAATCTGTGCCAGTGAATGTTCTTCCCTGGCTCTGAAACTGCTCACAGAGAGGTGCTTCAGTGGAGGAAGAGGGGTGCCAACAGGAAGCTGGCTGAGACAACACAGAAACATTTTCTACTCATGATCTCAGCCTCTGGAGATAAGGCTGGAATTTTGACACCCCCCAGAGCATCCTGCCTTGGCCCCATGTCAGTCCTGCAGCTCTGGACAGGGGAGGGAGGTTCCTCACTGGGTGATGCTCCTGCCAGGGGTGCAGAAGTTGGAGGTGGGTTTGGGCTGAAGGGATGTGGCAGTGCCATGGATCCCCTCTGGACAGGAGGTGTTGGAGTGCTCGGGCTGCAGGAGATGCTGTTTGGGAAAGGTCAGCTCGTGTAATGAACTCTGACTGTGGTGTCAGGGGAATCAGAAGTGACCCGAGCCTCCAGACAGGGAAATACCTTTCAGGACTGGCTGGCAGCAGGCTGTGCATGCCCAGGGCAGGTTCTCCCTGTGTGGTTCATTCCTTGTGGCTCAAGGGGCCTGCTCAGGAGCTCCACCCTTGGAATCCCCTCCTGGCACAGCGCAGGGGCTCCGCAGTGCCAGGGTCAGTGCACCGGGGTTTGGGCCACTCAGGAGGAGCAAAAACTGCCTTTTTGTGGCAGGGATTTGCATAGTGGAGACTGAACATCTGGGTTGTTGGGCTGAGTGACCCGGGGGGGTTCTGGATGGGACCCAGGGCTCCGTTACCCCGAGGGTGCCATGTTCCATGGACAATGCTGCCTTTCACCACACCCACAGAATAGGCTTTGTGCCTCCTTGTGTGAGCCCTCTTTCTCTCCATAAAGGCTTCCTCAGAGGCTGCAGGCACTGCTCCATGGCTTGGAATGGTTTTCACCTGTGCCAGGAGTGATTTCACTCTGCCTTTTGCCAGGGCTGGGCTGTTTGGTGGTACCAGGTGCTTTGCTTTTCTCTTGCTGGCAGCTGGAGAAGCCCATTAGAAGAAGGAGTTGCACTGAGACCACTTGGTACCTGGAGAGGGGTGTGTGTAACCATGGAGTAGCATCCAGAGGTGGTTTTTATATCTGGGCTTTATTTAAATGAACCCATTCCTAATTTTCCTGTGCTGTGCTCTAGAGCTGGCTGTTGGAGAGCATGGCTGGGCAGAAAGGGAGGTGCTGGGTCTGGAATCATTGTATCCATGGAATCAAAAAATATTCTGTGGTGGGACACACAAGGTTCATCAAGTCCAACTCCTGACCCTGCACAGGACAGCCCCAAAATCCCACCCTGTGCCTGAGGGCATTGTCGAAACACTTCTGGGACTCTGGGTGGGTTGAGGCTCCTTGAGGAGCCTGTTCAGTGCCCCACCATCGTCTGGATGGAAAACCTTTTCATAATATCCAGCCTAAGCCTCTCCTGGCACAGCTTTTTGCTGTTTCCTTGAGTCCTCTCACTGGTCACCAGACATAAAAGATCAGTGCCTGCCCCTTGTCCCTTACAAAGATTTTAAAGGACAACCCAATAGGATGTTGGCACTTACATATTGATCCTACATATTGATTGATTTAAATGAACTTACTGCTTCTGTGCTGGGTATGTCCGATGGGTTCCAGGCCACAGCATGGGCCATGGGGACTTGTGACAACCTGGGCCCTTCTTTAAATGCCTTTAAATGGTTTATAGAGGGAGTCTGGGGGGCAGAAAGGGGGGACACAAGAAATTTAATCTTGGAGTTGACTGCCCCCTCACAGACAGGGCTTTCTATTCCATCTCCAAGTCAGACACCCACAGAAAGACCAACCATGGTCCCAAAACCAGCTCCATGAGTGAGGCTTGAGAGTCATCTTGTAATGTCCAGATGGAATTATACTGAAGTTTGTAAAGGCACTTCTGCAAACTCCAGTGAAAGCTGATCTGCAGCATTAGGCACTCAAATATGTCCTAAGTTTGGCTGAAGTTCTCTTCCAACTTCCCTGCCGCGGCCACTATTAAATATAATTGTAAGATACAAGGAAAAACACCAAAGAATGTTATTAGTTTATGAAACTGGGTTGCCTTGGCTACTTCTGAGGTGGAATTAATAGGAGAAAACCCTCAATTGTATGAGGCCAGGGCTTCATTGTAGTCTCAAATTGTAATTTCCCTTCTCTCCCGTTTAAGGACAGCGGACATTATCTCAGGAATCTATAGATAGTGTCTGAGTCATTCTTTAAAGTACAGCTAAAATGTAAAAACATTAAATAATATATCCCTGCAGCTCCTCTGACCAGGGGAAGTGTTTGACACCTCATTTTACAGGCAGGGAAGAGTTTGTGGAGGAGGAAAATTACGTGCAGAGAGTCATGTTGAAGTCCTGATGGTGGCTGAGCAGTTCTGCCTCCTCTGCTGGCAGCTGGCTTTGCCCCATGGCTGAGCTGCTCCCTCCTGCCTGCCCACCTCAGCGTCTGCCCAGGGCAGCATCAGCCTCACAGAAACAGAGAACCAAGATGTGACTGGGCTTGGGCCCAGAGATAAATATGCATGTGTGATGTCCCAAGGGAGAAATTACCATTCTGAGCTCAGTTTTTTTGTGCAGGGCTGTTCAAGGGGCTGGTTGCTGAACCACAGCTCGGAGCTCGGGCTTTCTGACTTTCAGGCAATTCTGTGCAGTATCAGAGTACCCCAGGGGATCAGCCCAAGCAGTGCAGACTCATCCTTGTGTGGGCTCTGTGTGTGTGTGTTCAGGCTGCTGCTGCACTGGGGCTGCTCAGGTGGAAGGACTCTGGTAGTGTTTGCAGCCTGAAACATATTTAGAATATATATCTGTGTGGAGAGAAAAGTGACCATTATCTGCTTGATCTTGATGCCCTTCCATGGGAAACAGAAAAAGGAGAAAACTCTCAGAGCTGTGTAGATGCAGGCCTGGAGATAGAAAGATACAGGGAAAAGGACATGCAATAATAGAACTGTGTTTCTGTGCTGTGCAGAGGTAGCCTGTTCTTGATCGAGTGGCCAGACAGTTTGTGGATCTTGACCCTGAATATTCATCTGAGTTTCTGGCTAGGAAGGGATTTAGTGACCGTGGGCCCTTGGCTGCTCCTTTGCCTGGTGCTGGTTCCTCCACCCAGATGTCACCTGGCTGCAGCAGAGCATCTCTCACAGGGCAGGAAGGAAGAGGACACTTTATCCAGCTCTGGAACGAGACTGGGATTTGCACCTAAGGAAAATCCCTGGCTGAGCTTCTCCCTTTGCAGCATCTGCAGAGTCAGACGTTGCTCTCAAACCCAAAGGCTGCCCTGTTCCTCCTGCAGCTCTGATGGGGAGGGGCTCCCCGGGCTGGGTGTTCCAAAGTGTCTGGGTGGTGCCTTGGGGGGGCTGACCTGGAATAGAGACTGGACAGAGCTAAGAGAATAGAGCAGATATTTATTAAAAGGCCTTTAAGGACAGTACATTGGGCAGGACAAGAGCCTGGCCAGGGCTACACCCAAGGTGGACCCAAAATGGTCACAAAAATGGCTGACTGGTCACCAGGTCTCACACTTTCGTAGGTTTTGTTCCTTTTGCATATTGGGGTTTAATTGTCCAGTTACAGCTCCGGGTTGTGAAATCCCATCCTTCTTGTTCCTCCCCTCAGCCCACCCTTATTTGTGCTTTTGGGCCTGAAAGTTGTCCTTGGTGTGCAGCAGGAAAAGGATTTGTTTTGTATCCCTGCTGTGTGCAGAGCTGAGTGACACTGACTGTGAGCTCAGAACTGCAGCCCTGGGCAGCACAGAACCTGAAATACATGAAAGATAAAACTTAAGGGTCTGCTCTGGGTGTCCTGTTTGCTCCAGGTCCTGGCAGCCCTCTGACAAGGACCCTGGAGGGTCACCCCGTGGGTCACCCAGGCTCAGGAGAGCCCTTGACCTCTGCCCTTTGTCGTCTGCTGCCCTTCTGCCTCTTTGTTCTGGGCTTTCCTCCTTTGTACGTCCCCACCCCTCTCTGGGAAAAATCAACATTTTCCTTGCAGGGCCTGGCAAACAGAAGGGGTCTGTGTTCCATCCCGATGGCAGCCCCAGGCTTGCAGAGCTCCCATGATAAATCCAGTGGTGTTTGTTGCCGGGGGGACCCTCTGAAACACAAGTTTGGGAGGTTTTTTTGTGTGTGGAATGAGCAGGGAAGCTGTGAGCGGTTACTGAGCAAATTCTGGGGCTGAGGAAAACAATGTGATTGCATCAAAGTTGTAAGAAGGTGGCAAGAAGTTGATTTAAAATCTAAGTAAAGATGACTTTTTAATTTTATTTTGTTCATAATCTGAAGTGCCACGTTGCTGCTTCATGTGGCAGAGCTGCACACAGTGCTGGAGCAGAGCAGACAGGCAGATGCCGGGCTGGGAAATTTGCACCAGGACTTCTCCTGTCACAGCCAGGCCCGTGGGAGTGGGGAGCAGAGCTGTGGGGTGGCTCAGGAGTGTTGATCCATATGGAAATACCACACTGGAGTTTTAAAATTCCTTTCCCCTCCTTCCAATCTGCCCCTGGTTTCTTCCAGCTAACCCATGGCCACTGCCAGAGGAACCTGAGGAAGTGAGGTGCACTGATGAGGCTGGAAGCTGTAAATGTTGGGGGTTTGGAAGGTGAAGGATGAGTGGTGATTATTTGCTTTTCCTTTGTTTCCATAGTGCTCTGAGTGCTGAGCCTTATCCCTTGTCCACTCAGGCTCCTGGGAACACTTGTGTTATTAATTTTAATTAACTAACACGTTTCTAGCTTGCTGGAGCTCTTGTGGCAGCTGGTTAATGTAAGACTTCGATTATTAATGGAAGAGTTATTTCCTTCTTTGAGCAAGGCTGCAGCTTGGATGGGTTCAAATGCCTTCCCTCCTTCCCACCTCTGCTGGGATGCTGCAGGTTCTCCAGGAACAAATGGGAGCAGATCCAAGGTGCTCTTGGTGTGACTTTACAGGCTCAAAACCCCCTCACATGCAGTGAAAATGCCACGAGGCACCTGTTCATTGAATTCCAGGTCTTGTGTCCTGCTCCTCTCTCTTGGATTTTGGCAGATAAGGACTGTGAGCGAGTGAGGAGCGTGGTGAAGATGGGGGAAATTCAGAGGGACGAGACCTCTCTGGAAATCTGGTTAGCATCAACAGTGAGCCTGTGTCACTGTAGGACACAAAAGAAAGATGAGAGACTCCAAAGAGTCAGAAGGCAAAGAGCACAGGAAAAAAAGGCTTTATTGTCTAATTCTTACTACCTTTTATAAGGTGTTCCCATACAGGCTGAACGTGGTTGGTGAATAGGAATGACACTTCTCTAATCTCACTGGTTCACTGGAGAAACAACAAAACACCAACTGGAGAAAGATTGTTTTGGGAAAGGAAAGTTGTTTTGAGAAGAAACTTTCTTGAAAATTTTTCCCTTAAGAAAAAGTTAGCAGCTGCTAGCAAGCTAAAATTTTTTAGATGTAGAAATATCAGACCTAAAATCCTGGAGGGATTTTAGGCTTGACAGTGGTTACCAAGTCCATCCCCAACCAGCAAAGCTTCACAAGAGCCGTTTTCTATTCCCACATAAACCCTTTTACCTTGCCTCCTGCTGCTAAGTGAAGGAATCCCCTAAGCCAGCAGAGCTGAGAGGATGTGCAAAAGGGCTGTTTTTGCAGTCCCTTCCAGTTTGTGTGGACGCTGGTGGTGTGAATTTGCTCCTGCACAAGTCTTTGCTGTGGTGACGTGGCACCATCACTGCTGACCAGCAGGATTGCTGGAACACTCCAGCCACAAGGATCACAGATGATGACTAACATACTTTTTTTCATAAGAAAAACTGCTTGTGCTGATTTTTTTTTGGTTTTTTAGTGTTTTCATGATTGTCCAGCGTATCTCTGAATGAGTGTCAGCTGTGAGGAATTTGTGGTCAGTAAAGAGCAGATGATCACCAGGGGTGGTGAAATGATCTGGTTGTTTCTGTGAAGTGAGTAACTGAGGACTGAGCTTACTCACCTCAGAATAAACTCATGGGGGGAAAGGGAGAGCCTCTGAATTGTTTGAAGGCTGTTTTAGTTCTTGAACAACTTGCCAAAGCACTTGAGACGACTCCAATGTTTTAGTCTTGAGATTGAACGTCTCCAAAAAGCCAAGACTTTTAGTTCAAGCACGAGCTTGAATCCACATTGACCAGACAGAAGTGTGTTCTGTGGGTTTTGTGGGTCAGCCAAGGCAATTTTCTGGCCTTAAGCTTTATGCATGCAGCAATTGATTTCCTGAGAATTACTGCAGTTTAATTTGAGGTGACAATTTGAATCAAAGCCTAAATTTGAGCCAAGGTTAAAGTGCTGTGTCCCCTGTCACCCTCTACCACCATGTACAGGACTGGTCCTACCTAACACAGCCCTTTGCTTGTACAGCCCACTGCTGGCCTTGGGGAAACCTTTCTAATGTTTCAAAGATTGAGGTTTGAGTCTCGCTGCCTCTTATCGTCAGCACAAGCTTCAGGAACATTTTTTTAGTGTTAGAATGCTTTTGGCACCTGCTAGAGTAGAGTGTTGTGGTGGGAATAGATGCATCTTACTAATGCCAATTTTCCTGTGGTTTCCTTGAGGGTGTTTTGTTTTGAGCTCCAGGCTCGGGGTGGGTTCTTTCTAAGTGTGAACTCATGGCTCGATGTGCTGGTGAGGGATGTTGTGTGGCTCCAGCTCCCATGGGAGGGAAATTGGTGATGGTTTAGGCTGCCTGAGCTCAGCCTTTGACCTGGACACAGCTTGTTAGTGTCTTTAGGCTGTGTTAGAGAAGGTATTGGCGCACTCCTGAGTCTGCAGTCAGTGCCCCTTGGCCACAGCATCCCTCCCTCCATCCCTCCAGCATCCCTCCCTCCATCCCTCCAGCATCCCTCCCTCCATCCCTCCAGCATCCCTCCATCCATCCCTCCAGCATCCCTCCATCCCTCCAGCATCCCTCCCTCCATCCCTCCAGCATCTCTCCATCCTGGTGAAAGCTCAGTTTGCTGCCAGAGATATTTGATCCAGAATGAAACCCTGCCACTAGGGTTGAAGGATTTTTTATTTTTCTAGCTGTGCTCAGCTTCTTTGTAAAGAGTTTCTGTTACGCAGAATGTGGAAAAGTATCTTTTATTCTTCAGTGCATGTTTCTGATTAGTACTGGAAATGAACATGAATTTTTTTCCCTTTTTTTTTTTTAAACTGTATTCCTTTTGAGGTTAATGTTGCAAGTGGATTTCAAGCTAATGGAAGGGAAGCTGTAATTGTGTGGTTCACTGGACTCAGAGCAATAGAGATTCTTCTTCCTTTGCTAATCTGCACACAGATGTCCCTCCCTTGCAGTCACTCCCCAGTGTCCCCAGCTGTCTCCAGTGACACCTCCATGTGCAGATAGCAGAGGTGATGTCCTGTGTCAGCATTAGAGCTCTGCAGCTCGGCAGAGGCAGTGGTTGTGCACTGTGGGTCCAACCATGTGTGGGCTGTCCTCCCGTTAACAGCTCCAGGCCTTGCTACTGGTGAGCTCTTCTCCAGCCACTCTTTATTATCCCTGGAGCTTTTAGGGCCTGTCTGGGTGAAATGCAGCTGTCAGTGAAGGTAATTCACCTGCCCACTCTCTGGATGAGTGGAAGAGGGATTTCACACCCTGTGCGGTCCCCAGAGTGCTGAGATGGACTTGCACAATGAACAGAGTGTAAAACCCCATCCCAGCAGTCTGGTACAGGGCAGTGAGATCCTTGCTGTCCTTTACATGCTCCTAGGTGACAGCAGGAGGGCCTGAGGGGGTGGCACAGGGCAAGATGGGGTGGAGGAGGTGGGGCTGGGTGTGTGCAGTGCTCAGGGGCTGCAGGTCCTGCCCTGGGGGGACTCAACCCTGCCAACCTTTAGTTTGAAAGCTGCTGGTGGTGTGTAGGTGCTGTGAGCCCTCTGAAGGGTTCTGCTGGGGAGCCCCCACACCCCAGAGCTGGAACCATCCAGAGGTGGCTCCATGGTTTGGCTGGGAGCTGTACAGCCCAGGCAGCCAGGAGTGTGGGTATGCCCAGAGCAGGAAACTGTTCCTGCAGGGAGACATCTCCAGGGCTGCCTGGACACCCTGCTGAGCTGTGCTGGGTGAAGAAGGGAGCTGCAATATCAGATCCCAGAGCCTGCAGCCAGTCCATGGAACAGAAGCAAGGCTCATGCTGGCTGCTCAGATGAGCTGGTGCCTCTTTGCTGACTCCAGCACAGTGTGGGACGGCTCCTGCTGGGTTTGGCCCACCCCTTTCCATCACCACCTTTGTTTGGCTTGGGTTCTGCTGTTTGTTTGTTTGTTTTGTTTTTGCTGGACTGCCTAGAGAGAGTTCCTGAGCTGCATCCTCCATTGTTTGTCCTCACCGCATGGTTTCTGTTGATAATGGGAATTGCTCGCTTGTCCTTTTGGATTTTACATCATGTGAATGTAGCAGCATGGATGGCTCACTGTGAGGAGAAAATCAATCTCACATGGGCTCTCTCTTCACTGTTACATGCATCCAGAAGGTTTGGAGCATGTAATCCAAAAAGTCTGGTGTGTTTTGGGGAATGTATGTGTTGACTTTGTTGGAGATGAACATCTCTGGCAATTCCCTGGTTAGCTCTAGGTTCAGATTCGGCCAACTCAGCTGGAAAAGTCACACTGGCCATTTCTCCAGACAAGCTGGATTCCACCCCCCTGCTGCCCTGCCCTGCCCTGTCTGCATCTCCTGCAGCAGGGTGGGCACCCAGAGGGTGCTCCCATTTCAGTACTGGGATGCTTTACCTCCATTGTGTTACATCAGCAGCTGCAAGAAGCATGAAACAGTAGAAAACTTGGCCCAGTATTGTCAGGAGGGAACAATTTACATGTGAGCTTGGCACTGACACGATCATGGGGGCGATTCTGGGCTTTGTCAGCTGTGAAGGAAACCCCGGAGAAGTGAGAGGTTTTGGGTGCTGCTGCCTTTCTGCTGGGACACATGGCCCCAGCCCGTGGATCTGGAGGGAATTTGTTATTGATTATAAAATGTGAAAAAACTCTGCTCAGTGAGAGTGAGCCAAGGTGAGGCTGAGCTGAGACACATCCCCGCGTTGAATGAGCCACTCTTGGACTGACTGACTTTTAACTCTTGGACTCTTCCGTTCTGAATTCCTTCTGATGGGAGCCAGGGGGAGGATTCCCAATTTCAGCTAAATCAAGCACGCTGCACTGTGGCTCTCCGTCCAGAGGGCTACAGTGCATTTCCAGTGTGGCAGGAGGGTGCTGAGAGGGAAGGCTCACACACTCCGTGTCTGCGGTGGAAATGTTTGATTTTCATTTCACAGCCCAAACCTGGGGCTCAAACTTCTGCTCCCAGGCTGTAAATAGAGGTAACCCCAGCACACACTCAGCAGCTGATGCTCTCGGGTCCTTCCCCCTCCGCCGGCTCCCTGGCAGGGTGTCCACAGCAGCATATTTTTAGCTGTTGCTTCCTCGTTATTTACTTTATTTTTTTGCCAGATCTTCTCTCCTTGCCTTGCCAGGCTGCCAGCTTTCCCTGCTGCTTATCTGCTTTCCAGGACTGTGTCTGGATCCTCCCCCTGTGGAGGGGCAGTGGGGCATCACGGATAGAAAGCTCAGACTCTGCAGCTCTCCCTCCTCGTTGTATATTTACTGTTAAGGTATTGGGCTGCCTGGTTGAAACATAAAAAATTATGTTTGCCCAATGTTATTTGTTCTTCACAGGGCTCCATTGATTGTTAGTTATCACCATGTTATCTATTTAGGAAAAGAGTTTTTTGATAATTAACTCCACCATTTCTAAGATTTGAAACGAAGTCAACAAGTCTGTGTCTTGCTATGTGCCCTGCTTTTGCAAGATCAGACAATTTCCTAGTTTGCTCCTCATTTTCCCTTTGTCTGACAGGGGATGAACAGCATTATTATGTATTATTAATGTTGTTTACAGGCAGTGAAGCAACAACTGTCAGAAAAACCTCCTCCTAATGCTGCCTCCAACGCTGAGCAAACCAACTCGGCTCGTCCAGCCCTTTGCAAGAAGGGTGTGAATGGTAATTCCAGCTCCCCAGAGAAAACCTGGGAGACGGGGCACACAAACAAACCCTCAGAAAGGCTTGCCCAAAAGCCACCGGCTCAGCCAGGCCGTGGATGCTCCCGTGGCTGTGCTGGATGCTCCAAGTGCTGTGTGTGTTTTTCCACTGCAGTCGTTGCTGAAGGGAATAAAGCTTATTTCCTATGTGTGATCCTGTCCAAGCTTGTGAGCTCCTGGTTCAGCTTCCGTCCTGCCCCGCCGCAGCCTCAATGGAGGCTTTGAACATGAAAGGCTCTGCTAACCAGCTCAGCATGGCTGCACATCTGCATTCCTCAGCCTGCCACCCAGCAGGGACGGCTTTCTCCGGGTTTTTGAGCAGTTCTGAAAGCTGGATTTCAGCACTGCACCTTGCCTGCACACGGGGAGCTCAGAGGTGGGGTGTCTGCAGGGCTGGGATGGGGCTGCTCCTGCAGCCTGGCTCAGGAAGATCTGTTTAAAAATCTGCTCAGCAGAGAAAATACGGGTTTTCATTCTTGCTAGCGTCCAAAGAAGCAGAAGGAATTTAGAGAGGAGAAAAGAATTGAGAAAAAAAGAGTCGGGGACTGGGTTTAATAGCAAAAATATGTTTAAAATCCAAAGTGCTGGCTACAAAGGCACAAGTTCCCAAAAGCTTCAGCCCTTGTCCTGCTGTCAGTGATGGGAAGTGAGGCTGGGTATGGGTGTAGCCCCAGTGCAGGTAAAGCTCTGGAGCAGACAGGCTGGCTGCTCCTGTGTGTGGGTGGACAGTCCTGCCTCTATTTTTGGTTTTTAGGGGCAGAGCCAAGGCAGGGGGATGGCTCTGGGTGGTGCTGCCCATGGGTTCTCCCTGGGTCACCCTTTCCCAGGACCAGCCCTGTGGCTCAACCACATCACATTGTAGGCACAGAGGCTTTTTATGTTAGAAAAGGAAAGGGACAGAGCAAACACATGTGTGCTTTATATATATATAAAAATATGTATATACACAAGCCCAGGGTTCTGAGCATGAAACGCTTTTTCCATGTCCAGCTGCCAGGCAGCTCTTTTCCCTTCCCTCCCTCTATCCCAGGCCTTACTGGTATGAAAGTTTTCCTGCCTTTCTTCTATATATATATCTATTTATTTTTTAATGTATTTTATTTTCCTTGTGCAATGCACTCTTCCAGCTGACAAGGTTTGTAAGGTTGTGACTCCATTACAAATCACAGTTTAGAGCTGTTCTGCATCTTTAATTGATGCCGTTTTAATCCCTTTGCTTCTTGTCCAACAGATCTGGTAGATGGTGAGAAGAAAGTTTAAATAATACAATTGAATGACAGCAGCACCCTCAAATCCTGGGGGTTTCTTACCTGTTTGCAGGTAGAAACCCTGAGCCAAGGTTTTTGTGTGCTGAGGCAGGGTTTGGAATTAGCTGAGGAGTTCTCAGGGCTTGACAGCTCCAGCTTCTGGTGCCCAAGATGATGGATAGTCCTGGGGCTGGTGTCCATCCTGGATATTGTCCTGGGGCTGGTGTCCATCCTGGACATTGTCCTGGAGCTGATGTCCATCCTGGGCACTGTCTTGGAGCTGGTGTCCATCCTGGGCACTATCCTGGAGCTGGTGTCCATTCTGGACATTTTCCTGGGGCTGGCGTCCATCCTAGATGCTGTCCTGGAGCTGGTGTCCATCCTGGACATTGTCCTGGAGCTGGTGTCCATCCTGGGCTCTGTCCTGGAGCTGGTGTCCATCCTGGACACCATCCTGCTCCTCCAGCAAGACCCTCCAGAGACTGGGGAGCTACCAGGCCTCCTGGGAATGTCCATACCAGACCTCCTGGGAATGTCCATACCATAACATTCAGGGGGATTCCAGGACGTAGCATCCCACCTGAGGTGGTTCACTGCATTTGTTGTGGCCACTTTTGTTGAGGTGGGAAGCCAGAGGCTGAG
Organism: Cyanoderma ruficeps; assembly: GCA_008694505.1. Lineage (NCBI taxonomy): Eukaryota > Metazoa > Chordata > Aves > Passeriformes > Timaliidae > Cyanoderma > Cyanoderma ruficeps. The sequence goes on along the minus strand of VZDJ01000216.1, from coordinate 3,825,335 downwards.
GCACAGATCCATGCAGAGTTTCACATGGCTGTGTTTTAACTAAATGGGATTTCTGGGGATTTTAAGGCCAATTCAGGTTCTTGCTGAGTGGGAAGCGAGTGCTGTGGCAATAATCATCATTTTACAAATAGGCAGCTGGGACGGCAGAGAAATTAAACAAGTTGATGATGGATCAGAAATGTTGATGTAGTCAGCAGGTGCCACTGGCTTGCCTGGAGTCTGGGAGGCCCCTGGGAATTCCTGAGGACTCCCTGAAATGGGTGTGGAAGGGGAGGTGCATCCCCTGTTCCACTACTCTGACCCCACACATGCTGTGTTCCCAAGGAGTGGGTGCAATCCATCCAGAGAGGAATCTCTGTAAGTGCAGGACTCCTGCAAATCCTTGAATTCCTGTGCTCTCCACTCCCAGCAAGGAGATCTGTCTCAGGAAGTGCTGCACTTCTCTCTAGGATAAAATATCCTGGAGCGAGAGGTGAATGTGAATGTCCCACGTAATGATTTCTAAAGTCCCCTCTAGTGTTTCTGGAAACCCTAAACACATTTGTGGGTTTGGTGTGTTCGAATAATAATGTTTGACATCTTCAGGGAAGGGTGGAAGGTGTTTTTTGGTTAAAATAATGTGCAGCTCTGCCTGGACCTGAGAGATGATTGTACAAAGTAGATTCCCCACAGAAGTGTGCCTTGCCAGCTGTAGGGTGACAGCAGGGAAGTAACTCCACACACCATATTCACATGGACTCCTCATTCCAACCTTCTTCTTGCTTTAGGAATCACCCGGACCTCCAGCGGGAGACTTCGGAGGCTCAGTGACCAGACAAGTCCCAGTAAGTGTGTGAATTTCTCTCTTTGAAACCTCCTCATCCAATTAAAAAATAAAGAAGAAGAAAAAAATAGAGGTAATGCAGGAGGTGGCTCTCAGAAACCTCGTTCTGCCACGGTTTGAAAGGCAAAGCTTGCTGCTGATAAATGCAGAGCTCTCTATGCTGGAGAAAGAAAGCAGTACCTGTAAAAAACAGAGTGAGATATATATATATATATATATATATATATATATATATATATATGTATGTATTTTAAAAGCCCCAACAAACTATAAAAAGAGAGAATATAAAATATTCAAATATTCCTTACTGTATAATGGGTCTAGAGACAATAATTAGCAAGCTCCAACCCAATTCAACACAGGCCGACAGAAAGCAGGAGTGGCCTGTGGTTGAAATCCACTTTAGTCCTTAGTAGCTCTTTTGGGCTCTCCTTAGCTATTATTTTTTACTGGATGTGCAGATTTATGGATTATAAGTGCTTGTAGCTAAATTTACAGCCCTAATTGCACTTTACTGTTTTGGAAGCTGCTTCTGATCCAGAAGGAAGCAGGTGGGAGGGTTTGTTTTTCTTGCAAAAGGTGTTTCCCAGCCTCAGGAAAGCAGTAGCAGAATTCCCAGTGCTTGTGAGTACCTGAGGCCGTGTGCTCTGTTTGTCTGTGTGTGACACGCCCTGGGGCTGCCCAGGGACTGTCCCCGGTGCTTGTCTGCAAGTGAAAAATGTCACTGTTCACATCTCAAATACTCCAAGGGAAGCTGGGGCAGCCCAGATCTGCGCTTTTCCTTCTGGCAGCCCCTTTTGCTGCTGTATCAGCCCCTCTGAGCAGCCTGTGCTGCTCCTCCTTGGTTCAAACCCCTGTGGGAAGCTGTGTGTCTCCATATCGAGGTGCTTCGGACACCCCAGACATTATTCTTCATTAGCAAGTGCTTTGTTGCCACTGAAATCTTCCTTTCGTGTTTCCTTCTCTGGTATCACGGAATCCTAAAATGGTTTGGGTTGGAAGGAACCTTAGAGATCATCTAATTCCAGCCTGGATGACCTCTCCTCACCATTGCTGCTTCATTTGCTCTGCTGCCTGTCCCCTCCTCAAACCCCACTCACCTCCTCATCACCCTGTTCTGACCACACTCAGTTCAGGTTTTGTCCTGCTCTGACCACATTTATTTCAGGTTTTGTCCTCTTTTGTCCCCTTTTGGTCTCTGTGTCACTCAGATGCTCCCTCTGGGCTCGATTTGCTGTTTCAATCCATCCCCTCAGCCCTCATATCCTGCCTCAGCTCCCAGATGGGCTTATCAAAACAGTGCTTTCCAGCTTTTCCCTCGGCGTGGGTGGCAGCAGAAAGCCACCCTGGGGGTGCCTTCCTGGAGCAGTGACTTCAGTGCCGTGCTGGGAGCAGCCAGCAGCACGTGTGGGATGGGGATTAGTCACGGATGTCTGCTTGGCCGTGCACTTGAAGGCCCTGGGAGCTGGGACAGGGCCTGCCTGGCCCTCCTCAGCCCTGCCACCAGCACAGGGACAGCTGGTTATGGCACAGCTCAGGGTGACAGGGGCTGTGACACTGTCCTGCCGCTGGCATCTGCAGCTCCACCGCCTTGCACCATCCCCACCATCAGTGGGAGGGTGGAATTAAGGCCAGAGGAGGCCACTGCACCCCGGAGTGATGTCAGGTGGCAGCAGGAATGCATCGAGTGGTCATTGTTGGGGAGTCCTGGTGTTGTGTGGGTGTTAAAGCTTCGCCACAGCCCGAGGCCGGAAAGACTGAGCTGCATTTTAGAGCTGATGCTTCAAAAGTCGGCCACCAGCGCAGAGCTGGCAGTTCTGAACTGAAGCGTGTGTTTATCTTGTGCATATGCACAAACAAAGCTGCCGCCCCAGCCCTGGCACCGCCTGCTCTCATGTACAGACATCCGAGGACAGAAGGGGGAATTGGTGCAGCTCCAAAGGGAGCTGGGGTGTAGGGAATCCACATTGACAGACACAGCACATTTGTTCAAGCTTGTTTTCCTTAGACTCTAATTATATACTTTTCCAATTTTCTGGTGAGGGGCCTTGTAAATTTTAATTTTTTTTTTCAACTTAAAAAAATCAAATGAGCGGTTCAGTCCTTCAGTTTACATTGCAGTAAATATTTATGGCTCCATATAACTGCAGCTCAGTTTCCCCTTGTTTCAGGTCCAAATTTTCCCCTCTGCACATCTGGCCTTGCACCCAGAAGCTTTTATTCCTGTAAAAGATAAATTGGGGTCGGGATGACTGAGCAGTGGTTGCAAGTGAAGCGTTGCAGAAGGGGTTCAGTTGCTTTGGGCTCTTTGCCACCCTAAACAAAGAAAGGGGTGACGTGAATTTCCATAGCCACCAACTGCTGGGATCCAGAGAGCTCCACAGGCATCCACGTGTTGCCCTGGGGTGTGCAGTGAGGGTAGGAACCTGCAGAACTGGTGTTGACCTCTTTTGGGAACTTCATTCTGAGACTCTCATCTCCTTGTCCCTCTGGAAGTGGCTGTGTGGCGCTGGCATCCAGCCGGGCTTGGTGAGCAGCAATTCCAGAGATTTGTGGCTGGTTTTGTTCAAACCTGCAGGGTAGTCCCAGGTAAGCCCCTGGGGTGGGATTCAGAAGGGCTTCAGCTCTCCTGGAGCCCTTTCAGGCACTGGAAGGGGGTCTGAGGTCTCCCAGGAGCCTTGTCCAGGTCACCCCCAGCTCTCCCAGCCTGGCTCCAGAGCAGAGGGGCTCCAGCCCTTGCAGCAGCTCCGTGGTCTCCTCTGGGCTCTCTCCTGCACTTCACACCCTTCCTGTGTTGGTGTCCCCAGGGCTGGAGGCAGCTCTGCAGGAAGGGGTCTCAGGAGAGTGGAACAGAGGGGCAGAATCCCCTCCCTGGACCTGCTGCTCACAATCCTTGCATTGCAGCCCAGGACACGTTTGGCTCTTTGGCCAGCAGCGCACCTTGCTGGGTTCTGTGGAGCTTCTCATCAGCCAACACCCCCAAGTCCTCCCCAGGAATAGTCCTGATCCCTTCTCTGCCCAGCCTGCACCCTGACCCAGGTGTAGGACACTGCCCTCGGCCCTGTTGAACTTCCTGGGGGTCACATGGTCCCCTCCAGGCTGTCCAGGTCCCTCTGGATGATCCCATCCCATCCCTCCAGCGTGTCTGCTGCGCGAGTTAGGAATGGCGTGTCAGGGAAGTTACTCTCCCTTCATTTTCCTACAACTGTACCTGATGAATTTCAGGGAGAGAAATATTTGCTGACATTTGCCATGTGGAGCAGTGCTGTGTTCACAGCTCAGCCAGAAAACAGCCCAGAGCAGTTGGAGTGGAAGGAATCGAGATCGTGTTCCTCTCGGGCAGCCAGCTGTGCTCTGTACTTTGATTTGTTTCCAGCCTACAACTCAGTTTTTGGTAAAGAGGAAGGAACTTCCCTGGCAAGGGTAACACAAGGAAAGGGTCCATGAAGAGGTAGAGCTTACTGATTTAGCTACACCAGCATATTTTCCCTGTGTAGGTGAACGCGGGGAGGACGATGCCTTCCAGCTGTGCTTCGGCAGCTCTGCTCTGGCCCAGTGCTATTTGTGGCTCAGGTGCTTTGTTCACGAGAGGTCCCAAAGGGATGGGAGGGGAGCAGGTGCCTCAGCTTTCCTGTTGGAACCTTTGTGTGGCTGTGAGGCTGCCTGGAGCAGGGGCAGCCTGCCAGGCCCAGGGCAGGCAGGGCTTTTCCATCCAAAAAGCGAGAGCACAGCGGCCCCGCTTCTGCCTCGTCAGCAGCTGGCTGAGGATCAGCCACAACTTGTCTCGGTGCTTTTTGGAAGTGCAGGGCATAATTTGGAGAGGCAGGAAGTCCAGGCCAGCTCTCTGGGTTGTGTTAGAAAGGGGCACTTGCTGGGACCTTTGCTGGGACAGCTTTTCTTGTACTGTCCAAATGCTTTCCTTGGGTAGAAAGGGGGGTGCTCCCATCTAGATGTTGTTTGCACCTGCTCAAACCCCTTGTTCACCCCTCATGTTGATGGTGGTAACTGGGCCAGAAGCTACGGTGGGTGGACCATTGTGGACTGGAGATGCAGGAGGAGGGAGATGGAGGTGCAGGAGAAGGGAGGTGGTTCAAAGCTGCAGATCGTGGTTTGAGCCCAAGAGCTTCTGCTCAGGGCAGCAGCTGTAGCACCCCACTTGCCCTGATGTCACTGTGCCACACTGCCCAGGGCACCCCTGAGGTCTCTGGTACCTGGGATTAACAGAAATAAAAATGTTATAGTCTTACTTGAAAATTACTTGTCTTATTTGGTTTTTTCCCTGATCAAGCCTTGCACTTCCCCTTTAATAGTTATGGATGCTTCTAATTCATAGCTTGGGAAAACAGAGTAGCAGAGAACCTGGAAGCTGTGCCTTGAGCACTGCCTGTGAGTCCAGGGATCCTTCCCCATGGGCACTGAAATGGAAGGATGTGAGGCCAGGTGGGTGGAAGAGCTGAACACACATAGCTGTGGGCACAGTTTAAATTGGCATCATCGCTTTCCCAGGGACAGCAGGAGTTCAGCAGGGTTCACTAATTTGGATTGCTCAAAAGTCACAGTAGATATGACAACAGATTTTGCTGTTTCCATCCCTTGACTTAGGACCTTGCCCTGAGGACCATCTCCTCTCTTTGTGCCTGAAGTCTGTGAGAGGACAAGTCTAGAAACTGGTTTCTGTGAGGCTGTGGGTTAACCAGAATAGTGGAGATAAACAAAAGGAATGTCAGGAGCCGGGGGCTCCCCACTGGAGCGTGCATGATGGCTGTTACATAAGCAAATTCAGAGTGCTATAAAAACCATTAGGTGTGTGAGGGGTTTTTCCTCAGGGGAGTGCTGTCAGAACTGTCACACATCTGCAGCTCAGACGTGGCCACTGCCACTCACAGCACAGCCCTGCACGTGTCGGTGTGGCATCTCAGCAAACTGAGGTTGAGAACCTCCTGTAAACCTTGGGCCAGCCCTTCAGCTTGTCCTGCATCTGTCTGTAGCTTCCTGCTGGCATGCTGGGATCCAGGCTGGGAGTGCAGCACTCTGGGTCCAGCTGGAAGCTGGGGGGATGCACGGCATGCACTGCCGTGTCAGCATCTCTTTGGTGTGTGGTGAAATGTCCTCAAGGGACCAGGGGTGGTTTAGATTGGATATCAGGAAAAATTTCTTCACTGGGAAGGTGGTCTGGCATGGGAACAGGCTGCCTAAGGAAGTGTGGAATTACCATCCCTGGAAATGTTCAGAAGTCCTGTGGGTGTGGCACTTGAGGACATGGTTTGGTGGTGAGCTCTGCGGTGCTGGGCTGATGGTTGGACTCAGTGAATTCCTGGAGCTCTTTTCCAGCCCTAATTCCGCTGTGATTCTGTGTTTGGAGCACAGAGGTGCCTTTCACTGCGGTGGAGCAGCTGAGGGGTTAACTGGAGCCTGTGGTTGCAGCCTCATGGCTCTGGATGTGTCCTTAGATGAGGTCACACGGATTTCTTCGGGCAGCCTCTATTCCCCTTTGTCTGAGGCACCAAACGGGTCACCCCAGCTGTGCAGCTCTCCTGCCAGAGTGTCCCCATGCTCCCCTCGGCCTCCCTGGGGACAAACCCTCGCTTGACACGTGTCCCTTCATCACACATGGCCTTTCTCCTCACCAGGGCAAAGCAGCAGAGGGTGCAGCTTGGTCACCAGCCAGCCTGGAGAGTCCCCAGGCAGCCTGGAGAGTCCCCTGTGCAGGCACAGCTCTGTAGGTGATCCCAGCTCTGGGCAGCAAGAAGTTAAGGCAGTGAGGCTGCTCCCAGCTCAGGTGCCTGGTTGCTGCAGGGACACACACGGGGGACTTGTGTAACGCTGTCATGTGGACTCTGAGCTGCCTGGCACAGTCCTGTGGGGCTCCCACGTGTTTCCAGCAGAGCTGTGTGTTACTCACAGGGAGGGGGCCTGAGTGCACAGCTGAGGAATTCCAGGGTAGTGCTGGGTGCCCTGGGCTGTGTGCCCCTGAGGGGATGTGCTGAGTGCTGCCTGCTCGTCCTCTTCCCTTAGAACACCTCTGATCCATCTCCAGTCTCATGTGTGATCTCTCTGAGTCCCCAAAGGCTGAACACGCGGTGAGGAGGAAAAACATCTCGATGCTTTTCCCACAGCACCTGGCTCTGTGCACTCTGGTGTGAGGAAAAGAGAGACAGTAAAATATAAATCAGGGGTTCAGGAATGACCAAGGCTTTAATGCTCTGTAATGTTTGGGGGCTTCAGCTGCTGACTGTGTTTCAAGATAACAATTTTCTGCACTGGAGCATGATACGGATTTGTTGATGAGTGCTGCCAAGGTCCACAGGGTTCCCCTGAAGAAAGAAATTGTTAAAGTGCAATGTGGCTCCTCCAGGACAAGAGAAGAAGTCCTTGAGCAAGGTTATTTCTCACCTCAGCTCCAGACATCTCTGGAGGAAGCCTTGAGAGCCCTTTCAGTAGAGCCTGACATCAGCAGAGAGAGGGGACAGGAATGGCAGTGGCACGTGGTTTATCTCATTCGTTTGTCTTCTCCCCATCTGAAGGATGGAGGAAAGTGTCCTGGCTCCTCCAGAGAAAAAGAGTGCTGGGGGAGAAATATGTTCATTGTCACCTCTGCCAGCCCAGCCATGTCCTGTGAGGGCTCAGCTGTGCTGGGACGTGCCTGGCTCGAGGTGCCTGTGCAGGAGCTGATGGGGCAGTGCAGGGAATCCTCCTGGGGCTGGTGACAGTGGCACGCTTCCAGCTGAGGTGTCAGTTGGCACGGGAGGAGTGGGACGGCTGTGGAAGAGTTTGAGTGCAGCCCCTGGCAGGGAAGACCCCCTGTTTGCTGAGGAATGGGGGGAAATGGATGGAAGGGGTGAGGAGGGCTGGTGTGTCCTGGCAAGAGGCATTCCTCATGGACCAACTCAGTGGAGCAGTCCTCCTTGGTTTAAATTTTTTGTAGCTTGATTTTTGGTCAAAAGTGTTTTATGATGCTCAGTAGAGTCCAGGCCAGGATGATTCTGCTGCTAAATGAAAATAGGGTCTGCTGCCCAGTTTTGGAGTGTTTTCTTCCCTTCAGTGGATCATCCCTTCTTCAGCAATGGGGACTTAAGGTAAAGGAATATCATGGTTGTGTTGCAGTGCAGTAACACAGTGAAATCCATCAGAGAGAGCCCCTTCCTGGGGCTTTCCTGATAGAAACACTGTGAAAATCCACCTGTTTGGGCTGCACCTGAAGAAGGTAAAATAAACACCTTAGCAGGTTTGTCCTCATGTGGGGTCTCCCCTCCATTCCAAGGAGCTGGTTTGGTGCACAGGAACAGTGTGGCCCTCCACTCTCCGGTGCTGCCTGTGTGTAAAGTGCCCAGAAATTGTGCAGCTCTTCATCTTCATCAGATTGCTCAGAGCCACATCCAGGCTGGCCTTGAACCCCACCTCACCCTGTCTGGAGTACTTCCAGGGATGGGGCAGCCACAGCTTCTCTGGACAGTCTGTGCCAGGGCCTCACCACCCTCACAGGCACGGATTTCTTCTCATAGCCAAACTAAACCCTGCCCTGTGTCCATGTGAAGCCATTCCCCTTGTCCTGTCCCTCCATCCTTTGTCCCCAGTCCCTCTCCAGCTCTCCTGGAGCCCCTTTAGGTCCTGGAAGGGGCTCTGAGTTTTCCCTGGAGCCTTCTCCTCTCCAGGTGAGCCCCCCCAGCTCTCCCAGCCTGGCTCCAGATCAGAGGGGCTCCAGCCCTCGGGGTCTCTTCGTGGTTTCCTCAGGACTCTGTCCAGCTAGTCCATGTCTTTCTGATGTTGAGGACCTCAGAGCTGGGCACAGTGACCCAGGCTGGGGTCTCACCAAAGCTGGACAGAGGAGCACATTCAGCAGTGCCCCATGGAGCTCTGCCTTCCCCAGCAGGGGATAACCACCGACCTTCAGGTGTGGAGAAACCCCCTGTTTGGGGCTCTCCAGGAGGGTCAAGAGAGCAAGACTAATGGGAGGGAGGGGTTCAGGAAGGAAAACACGGGCAGAGGATTGTGGAAGAGTTAATATTTATCTGAAACTCCTTCTGCTCTCCCAGGAGGGCGAGGAGTGTCCAGCCCTGCCTCGCCTCTTGCTCTGCCCTGCCAGCTGCTGTTAATTCTTCAGCACAGGAGTGTTAAAGAGTGAGCAGAGAGCCTGGGGAGGAGCAAGGGATTTCCAGCAGCTCGAGGCTTGCAGGCAGACAGGTTGAGGGCCAGCACAGAGAGCTCTGACAGGGACTGTCCTTAAAGATGAGTTCCTCCATGAGAAACTCAGGGGGCTGTTGGGACTGGGGCAGGAGAGGCCGTGTGCTGCTGCTGCCACAGCCATCCCTTGCTGCCGCAGCCACCCCAGCTCTCTGTGGTGATGAGCTTTGTGTCCTGGGCGGGGTGTCTGGCTTAGGAAAGGTAGTAACTCAGGAGGATCTGAGTGATTTGTGTTTCCCCTGTGTTGAATAAATAGAGGTTTTCGTAAGAAATAGCCAGGGAGTGGCAGAATAGTGCTTGGCAGCACATGTGGAGCAGCTGAGAGCTGCAGCCCCGGGCAGGGCAGCTCCTTGTCTGCCCAGCTGGGAGAGGGGGATGGAGTGAGGAGGCAAAGAAACACCTGGCAAAGAGCACTGAGAGTGTGACTACCTCCCGTGGAAAGAGGAGGATCCCCTTGGTTTGGTTTGAATTTATTTTTTTTTCCAAATGAAAAGGGCAGTTTTAATCGACCTTTTCTTTCTTCCCCATCATCAAGGCTCATAAAAATGTAAAAGAAAGGTTTTTGGACAAAACAGTCCATGGAGGCTCAGATCCTCTCATTGCTGGCTAAATCCAGCCTGGGGGTAAAAGCCATAAGGGAATATAATGGAGTAACACTTGATTGAGTTGGACCACTTGATTGGACCTGCGTTTCCTCATGTGAAAATGCTCCACTAAACATAATTTGATTTAGGAATGCTGTGGGCTGCTGCACTGTCCTCCCTCTGTGCTCTCCTCCCAGATACCCAGTGCTGCAGATAGCTGAGGTAACCTGTAAAAGAACCAGCTGAATTCCCATTTTTCCTGCCTCTCCAGGCCCTGGAGGTCTTTGGCTGCTCTGGCTGCTTCCTGCACCTTTTCCAGCCCAGCCTGAACTTCTGATCCCTGAATGGACTTGCAGCATTCATCCTCTGCAGCCCAGGGCTGGGGCTATGAGCTGATACCTGGCTGATGTGCTAAAACCTGGTGGAAGTGCTCAGCTGTGACTGAGAGCCTGCACCGAACCAGGCAGGAAAGAAAACAGCTCTTCTGTCAGATGAAACGCCCCAGGAATGTAATCCCAGCATAAAACTGGAGAGGCAGACAAGGAACAGCAAATACCTGAATACCTGCAGGTGTGTGTGCCCCTGCTGTGGCTGGTGACAGTGGCAATAGCCCTGAACCCCCTCCTGGCTGCCCCCTGGGCTCTGTGCCATGGCCACAGCCCCTGCTTTTCTCTGTTTCCATGCACAAAGAGCAGCTTCTGGCTTGGCCAAGGGCAGGGGGAGCCTCGCAGAGGTGAGTGAGAGAAGGCTCCAGATAAGCCTGGCGCAGGGTTTGGTCCATTTTCCTTTCAGTGATTTCCTTCCTTGCTTTCTCTGCACCTGGCAGTGCTTCCTGCTGGTGATGTCCAAACCTGTGAGGGAAGACGTGTGCACCCTGTGCCAGCCCCGAGAGCTCCTGCTTTGTGTCTGATCACGTGGAATTTGGGGTTTGTACAGCAGATAGCAGTGGTTTCCTTACAGTCGCTCCTGCCTCCTCCCTCTCCTTTTGGCTTTCCCAAAAGTTAGCCCCGGGGGGTTTGAACCCCAGGAAAGGCAGGGGAGAGAGTTCTCTGGCCTCTTCCTAAAAATCTGGGTGTGCTTGACTTCCCCCCACCCTTTAGCAGTTCTGCTAGAAAATGGAATATCTATTTTCTTTCTCTGTATGCACTTGTACAGTGCACAGACCACTGAACACCCATTTGTACAGACATTTGAGAAGCTTCTCAAAAACAAAGAAAAATGGGGAATTCCCAGCCCTGGAACATGAGGGTCACTGGAAACACACCTCTGAAGGGAACAAACCCCGATGTTGACATCACTAGCACGGGGTACCCCTCTCTCAATCACAGGCACCCCATTATTTGCCTTTGAGTGCTTTGTGAGCATTGCTTGAGACACACCACTGCACCTTTAAAGTGAATCCATTAAAATTTGCATGAGCACTTCCAGTCTGGATGAGAGCAGCTACCTGGAGGTTTTGTGCATTTCAAATTCAATTGCATCAACCACAGTTTGGGTTCACTTCCCTGAGTGCCTCCTGGTGATTTGCCCTTCGAGGAATGGTGCCTTTATCCTTCCCAGCCACCTGGGCCTTGATGGGTTAAAGCCTGGAGGCTAAAATGCAGGCTGCCCCCACATCCCTTCTTCCTTTCCATTCACCTTCTTCCTTTCTCCATCCTTCCCCGGGGTTTTTCCCTTCCTCTCCCGGCTCGGGAGCTTGGCCATGAGGCTGCTTGCTGGAGGCAGTGCAGTGGGGTTTGTGCTCCACGGGCCTGTGCAGCTGCCCCGTGTCCTTGCTTTGTGTTCAGCACCTTTGAGGTCTCGGGCAGGAAACGCGGTTGGAGCCTGTCAATGGGAAAACATGGCTTATTGTCCCCTCCAGTGCCTTGGGCCCTGGCAGCAGGAACACGCAGGGCTCTGCTGGCAAACAGTGCATGGGCAGGATTTGGGAAGGGATCTGAACTCCTCTGCCCAGGGAATAACGTGATGGGGGGAGAGAGAGGAATGAGAGAGAACCTTCCCGAAGGGCTGGGCTGTCCTGGGGCTGCGTCCCTGCTGCCTGTGGGGATGTGCAGGGCTGGCTGCTGGCCCTGGGGCTGGGCTGACCCCACAGCTGGGTGCTGGCTCTGCTCCTCCCTCTGCTTTGGGGATGCTGATGCTGCATCTGCTGCTGGACGGGGCAAATCCTCGATGTTGAAAAGGGATGGAGTGTAAGCCCAGGCTGTCTAAAGGTTTCAGCAGTGCCGGTAGTGCCTGGATGTTGGAGTTTTAGAAACTTAGAATTTGAGGTTTTGGTGTATAGTAATGCATATGAGTCAAGATGGAGGATTTGGGGTGTTGTCTTCCCAAAACTATCATACCTGGAGTCTTTCCTTGGAGGTTCATTCATCCAGCTGGGCAATAAATAACCTGTCCTGCCCATGGCATGAGAGCAGTGGCTGCGTCACAGCCGTCACTCTTGGGTTTTTCCCTGAGCTTTTCTGGGGGCTAAAACTGTCACTTGGAGCCTGCTGATCACACAGGGGTCCTGTCAGCACACCTGGCCCGTGGAACAGCTGGGCCTTCCCTCCCAGCATTGCCTTGGCGAGGGGGTTGAGCCATTCCTTTGCCAGCTCTGGGGATGGAGCCTGTGCCCTTGAGTCTGGCTGGGCGATTATCGATAGGAATCAGTGCGGGATGGCTCGGGAGGGTCCTGCGGGGCAGTTTGGGCAATGGGAAGGTGATTATGGACAGGAATCAGTGAGGGATGTCTCAGGAGGGTCCTGCAGGGTGTTTGGGTGATTATGGACAGGAATCAGTGCAGGATGGCTCGGGAGGCCGTGCAGGGTGTCTGGGCGGTGAGCAGGTGATTATGGACAGGAATCAGTGTGGGATGTCTCAGGGGGGTCCTGCAGGGTGTCTGGGCGGTGGGCAGCCCCCGTTGGAGGTGCTAACGCCGTGTCCCCGCTGCCTGCCCGGGCCGGCGGCCAAGTGGAAGTTTCCGTGTGGACCAGCCCATCCCTGCAGCCGCACATCCATCCCTCCGGGCACACAGCATCGGGCACCGGGCTCTGCAGGGCTGCTCTGCTCCCTCTGCTCCTGCCCGGCCGTCACACGGAGGGAAAACCTCTCAGATCCCACCTTCAACTCCTGCTGCCACGCCGGAGAGAGGACCCAGAGCTCCTGCCCGGGGCAGAAACTTTCACCATCGCTTCTGGAAGGCTCGGAAATCCTGCTGCTGGCTGTCTCGCCGTGGGGAGGAGGGAGAAGCGGTGCCAGGGCCGGCGGGGAAGCCCCCGAGGGGCTGCAGGACCAGGGGACGTGTGCCGGCCTGGGAGCAGCCGGCAGCAGCAGCAGCCCGTGATGCTGAGCCTGGAATGAAGTCAGCCTTCATCAGCCGAATAGTTTATGCATGAATCGAAACTTCAGACCTGGCAAAAGGCGGGCGGGGTGAGGGCTGGAGGGGGGGGAGAGAGCGTGCAGGATCTGCGCTCTTTTAAAACGCTGGAGCCAAGGAAGGAGGAGGGGATAGAGGAAATAGCAGGAAAATAAGACCGGGGGAAGTGGGGAGAGATTTGAGAAGCTGGATGAGTTGTTCGCTCTGTTATTGTGAGGAGCCAAGTTCCTTAAGCATCTCCTGGTGGATATTAAGAGGGAGCTGTGGAGGCTGGAGCGTTCCCCTGGACACTCGCGCGCTGTAGCTTTAAGACTGTTTTACAGAGGACTCGGGATTTCCAGTTTTTCCTGCGCCTGCTGGAGTATTTCAGGGAGTTACAGGATTTTTCGGGTCATGTACCCCCTTTTCCTTTCTTCTTCCTCCTTTCTCTTTCTCTCTTACTCTTCTTTTTCATTTCAAAGAGACAAAGCTACTTCAGTTTGGAGCACAAACATATGATCAGCACATGGAAATGTGGTAATTTGGATGCATTCATGATTGCAACAGATTGAAGAAATTAGACCAGACAAAGAGCTTTTTTTGGAAGAAGAGGAGGAGGAGGCAAGGCAAGGAGGGAGGGAGAGTGGGGGAAAGAAGGGGACGCCACCGAAAAAAGGGACGGCCGTGACACGCGGATGCTAAATATATCCCGTAGTAATGGAGAGGGACCGGATTTCAGGTAGGCTATTGATCTTCTAATATGTTATATTTTGCCCCTGCCCTCCTACCATTCCAGCAGCTTCTGTACTTTGCAAAGAGAAACAACCCCGCTCCGGGTGGATTTCAGCCGATTCCTTTATTTATTTCCTTCTTTTTTCTTCTTCTTTTTTTTTTT
>VZDJ01000216.1:3788112-3811471 GCA_008694505.1 Cyanoderma ruficeps | reverse complement strand
TCCCCCGTCCTCCTGAGCCCTCGAGACAGACGGTGATTCCAGCAGAAGCCGGGAGGGGGTCGAAGGGGGGGAAGCAAGGGGGGGAAAGAAGAAACTGCTTTCTAGGTCTGGATTTCATTTGAGCCCCTCTCTCCCTCCCTCCGCTCCCATGTGCCGCACGGCGCGGGGGGATGAATGCTGAGCCTGTTAGCTCAGAGCTGCGAGCCGCGGAGAGAGAGGGAGGAAAATCGCCGAGCTCTTGGCATGGAGACGCGGTTCGGCTCTGAAGGTTGGCTCCTGGCTCTGTGTGTGTGTGTGTGTGTGTGTTGTGGTGGAGCTTTTCCTGCTTGCCCACTGTACCTTCCCTGGGTTTTTTGCCCTCCCATCCCGCCTGGCTGGGCAGGAGCTGCCTGCGTGTTCCAGGGCTGGTCCCTGCTTCCTGCTGGGCTTCACCTTGCTGGCCGTGCCTGGAGAGGGGCAGGCAGAGCCGGGAATATCTCCGTTTAATTCCTCAGTCCTCCCGCAATTCCCGCCCAGCGGTGCATGTCTGAGCGGTTCCAAAAACTGCTCCCAGGTCCCTGGAGCTGCTGGCGGGTGGCTGTTCCTGGCGGCAGGGACAGGGGACAGGCTGTGTGCTGTCCCCTCTGTGTGTGTGCATGGACAGGCTGTGTGCTGTCCCCTCTGTGTGTGCATGAGCAGGGTGACCAGGGGACAGTCTGTGTGCTGTCCCCTCTGTGTGTGCATGGACAGAGTGACCAGGATAAGAAAATTGAGGGAGGGGGTGTCTGTGCCCAAGCTGGCAGATCCGGTGGGTCCCTATCCTCCTGGCCCAGCCCATGGCCCAGCTCAGCTCAGCCTCCTGCGGCACCGGGCCTCTCGTCCTCTCGCCCTCTTGTCCTGGGCGTTCCCCGGCGGCTGCTGGGCATCGGCGCTGGGAGGGAAACCACAGGGAGCAGAGGAAGCGCTGAAGCCAGGGTGGAGCGGAGCTGTGGCCGGGGAAGGCTGCTCCCACAGCTGCCCTGCTCCAGAGCCACCGTGCCCCGTGCAGGGATGTGCTGAGAGCACCCGGTGCCCCTGGATAAGGATTTACCTGCAGCAGCATCCTGCACTCCCTCCTCAGAGTGGCACCTTCCCACCCCTCTGTCCATCTCTCTTGCTTGTGCTTTCTCCTCTGGTCTGAACCACTTCAAAGCATTCCTGAGAGCTGCTTGTAACTCAGGGCCTGGTGGGTGTTTGAGCAACCCGGGGCTTTGGGCTGGAGAGCCTGTGCCACCGGGCAGGGACATGTGGGACAGAAGGGGGTGACGGGGGGGTTGATCCCAACCGTGGTGCAGTGCTGGCTCCGCTTCCTCCTCACAGAGGTGCTGGGCAGCTCTGCAAAGGGTCGCTGGGGAGGAAGGGGACTCCCTAGTGATGTGATCCAGGGTTTTTTGTTCTGAAGGAGCACCAAGGGTGGGAATCTCTCATCCCCCAGGCTGTGCACTGTGCAGGGAGCGCAGAGCCCTGGTGCCCGGGCTGGCTGTCTCTGCTCCCGGGGGGTGCAGCACACAGGGACCCTGTGAGCAGGGACACTCCAGAGCATCTTCGTGCAAAGGTGCAGGAGCTCTTGCTAAAGCCCTGGAGCAATATTTGGAAACCGATGTCCAAGAGTATCTGTGTCTCACTGACCTGGAATGATTTTTCCACGGGGGGCTCGGATGTGGCTGAGCCGTGGGCAGGGAGGGCTCGTGGCTGTGCCTGGTGACCTGGGCCAGGTGTACATAAATGTGGCGTGTGCCTTCAGCTGAGGAGGTTGCCAGGATGATGGACACAACCACTCTGCCCTCACTCAAACGCTGTGTGGGACCTTGGAAACGTGCTGACCATCCTAGTGGTGTTTATGATATATGACTTTGGCATGAAATATGGGATGGGGAAATAGATGGCCTGAAAGTCTGGTCTCTGATCTGCTCCACAGGCCCCTCCTTGAAGGGGTCAGCACAAGCAGGGAAAGCTGCTCAGCTGGGGCAGTGGAGGGAATGATAAATCACGTGTGGAAAAACTTCTTGAAGAGATTCTGGGCACAGAAGTGACAAATAATGGTTGGAGTCGACGATTTGAGGTGTTTTCTGACCTAAGTGGTTCTGTGATTCTGCTATCACCAGGCTGGCCTGCTGACTGCCAGATCCCTGGCCCAGTGTGGATGCACAGGGAGAGCTGCTCAGCTCACCCTGGTCCTGCTGGGGTGCTCTGGGGGTCCCACGGGGCTGAGGGAGGAGAGGAGCAGGGAGCAGGGCTCAGTCACGGCCAGCAGCACGGCTGGGCCCTGGCTTTGGTGACTAACTGAGAGATGATTTGGATGAAAGCAGATCCGTGCCATGCTGGGGGCCATGTCCCAGTCACTGCTCTGGCCCTAAACATGCTTTTAATTATTCCTCGGCTGTGGATGGGAAGAGCTGACCCCTGAGCTGAGTGTGGGGCTGCTGGATGGGATCAGGACACTCCAGGGCGGGTGGGAACTGGGCCTGGCCTCCTCTTTGAGGTCTGCTTTCCCACAGCTGCGGGGCTGGGCATGTCCCCTGGGGCACCCTCTGTCCAGGGAGAGCTCGGGCTTTCCTCCCAGAGCCGTGTCCCTGACCCAGGGTCCCATCCCAGGGGATGACAAACACCTCGAGCTTCAGGAGGAGGCGTGGAAGGTGCGAGGTGAGGCTGTGGGGCAGCGAGGGGCTGCCTGCTCTGGAACAAGGTGCCAGTCTCAGTGGTGCCCGTGGGTGCCTGCAGGAGGAACACAATCTCACAGAACCCGTTTGTCTCTTCTAATCCACTCAACTCATTTCTCACACAGTTCTGAAAGCTATGAAGGCATGGAAAGCACTGGGTCTAGATGGATTTGTTTCCAGGCATGCCTCTGCTGTGGTTTTGGGGCTGGGAGCTGTACTCTGGGCTCTGTCCCTCTGTGCCAGGTTGCGCTGGTGGCGGTGGCCTGGAGATGGCTCTCCTGTCTTTCCCTAGCGGCTGCTCCCTTTGACGGATCTCACTACAAAGCTTTAATTGTTAATGCCGCGGGGCTTCTGGCCTCTTCTTAAAAGAGAACGAAGGGTCTGCAACTCCCTGAGCAGAGAGGGTTTGGTCACTGCCGTGGTGGGAGAGGATGTCTGATCTCCCAGAGGAATTATCCGTCATCTTTGAAATTGCACTGGGAAAGCTCATTTTGAGAGTTAACAGGTGATGATGAATATGTGATTGTAACACCTGACTGCAGAGGGTGGCGTGTGTGAGGCAGAGCCAGGCATGGGGGCTGCAGGTGCATAGAGGGAAGATGAAGGGTTCATTAACCCATTGGTGATCACTCTGGATCTCTCAGTTACACCCACTACAGGTGTGTTTGTGTGTAACATTCTTAGTTTGACATGGTTTTATCCACCATCCTGAGCAGCAGGGACACAGCCCCTTGATTGCTGTGTGTTGTTTGCAGGGGCTGGGTGGTCACAACAAAAAAACTTTGATATTCTGAGAGCTGCCTGGAAGCACCACATGCCTGGACTGAGGAAAAGGAAAGGAAAGCAGAGGTGCTGTTTGTGATTGCAGGAGGTGTAAGGGGACGCACTTGCTTTTCGTTTTTTAAAATAAAAGTTAATCTTCCAAAGGTGTGTGTCAGGGCAGAGGGGTTAAGGTTGCTTCTGACGGCTTCAACTATCTTTCCTGTCTCAGGTGTCCCTGTTACTCCTAGGAAATGGCAGATAAATTCTGACATGTCTCTTTTTTAGTGGTTTCTCACAGCCATGCACCTCATTTGCCAAACATTTTCCTTTTTCCTCTGGCTTGCAGCACAACACACGTGGGACACCGGGCTGTGTGTTTAAAGTCTGCACGGTTCCACCTCCTGTCAGATCCCAGCCTTGGCACTCAGGGACACCTTCCCATGTGTCCTTGGCCCTCTGTGTGATGTCGGTGTCCCCCTGCTCGTGTCCCTGCCAGGTGCTGGCCCCTGTCTCTTGCTGCAGTGTGTGATGCTCTGTAAAAACCACCTGTACCTTCACCCTTGGTGTACTGTAGTGACCTGTTGTGGCTGCAGGTTCTGGCTCAGTGAACAGTAGCTCTCTGCAGTGTCTCTCAGGGAAGGCTCTGGGGTCTGAGGGGCTCTGGGGCTGCCTGTGCAGGCCTTGTGTCTGCAGAGCTGCTCCCAGCCCCTCTGGCTGCAGCTCCCGCCTGGCCGGCGGACACATTCCCGCAGTTGTCTGAGGCATGTCAAGGTATGAAGCATTATCCATTTCCTGATGTCTGCTCTTAAATCTGCTGGAAATCCTGCTCATCTCCATTAAATACGGTCCCGCTGTGGGGCACAACTCATCTCTGGCCTGACAGAGCAGGTAACGCTCCTTGACGCCGCTCTGCTGAACTTGGCCAACCCCAGGGCTTGGAGCTCCTCTGCAGATTTTTACTTTGCTGGATGACTTGGAGCCTCCCAGCAAGGCGATTCCCATGCTGCTGGGGTGAGGGAGGACATTTCTCATGCGAGTCAGGGCTCTTCCAAGGTCCAGCATACCACAATGCTGAGTAGAAGCGAGTACGTAGTTAGGGAAGTATGTCTGGGTCAACACATGTCTTGTGTTGCCTTAATGATCTCAGAAGCACAATATCTGTGTCCTGTTGGCTTTTCCATGCAGCACTTGCAGCTGTAGCTCGTGGACAGAGGGATTTGCTCGAGAGCAGTGGATGCCCCGTGCTGTGAGTGCTGTGTTGGGCTCAGGGCTCCGTGGCATCCCGTGGGCAGCAAGCTCCACGTTAGGAGCAAATGTAGGGAAAATTCCTTGCTCTGCCTCTGATGTTGTGTAAGTCCTCGGGAAAAGGTGTTTGTGCTGCCATTCCCCTTTGGGTTTGGGTGAGGATGTGGTGTTTGGGTCTCTGCTGAAGCTCCCTGTCGGTGAAGGGGTTGCCGAATTGCAGCTGGGAGCTCGGAGCTGTTCTGACACTGCAGGGAGGAGAGGCCCTAACGCAGGGTTGTGAGTGGGATGATCCGGAGCTGTTCCGTGTGGGCTGTCAGTGCTTGGTGCCTGCTCTGGACAGCTGATGGAGACAGCATCCTTTATGTGTGTACTTAACCCATATCCTTGGATCTTGACCTATTTTAAGGCAGTTTCTTGGGCTCTATCCATTGCTTCTTCCCAGCAGCGTCTATTTGCCAGGGCAGCTTCTTCCTTCCTCATCACCAGCACTGAAAACTTAATTTCCCCATGGCTGAGCAGGACGTGGCCCTCCCTGTCCTCCAGCACTTCAGGCTGCTGTGGTTGAATTGATTTATCCTGTACCCAGGTGCTGCTTCCCTGCCAGGGGACAGCTGTGAGCTGCAGGATGGAGCTGCTGTTTGAGTGCAGGTGAAGTGAAATAGCCCTTCAGTGTGAGGTTTAACAGAGTTTTGGGTTGCTGATGCCAGGAGTGTTGTTAGAGACTTATAAACAGCTCTGGATTGTGGCTTGGGGGGAGAATGGGCAGGGGTTTACAGGTGAATAAAGTGCATTAGTTTTACAAGCAAATAATCACACAATAAACCTGAGAGTGTATTTTTTCGTGGAGTGACAGCCCAAGTTGGAAAGGGTGCCAAAAGATCACCTGGCCCAGCCTTTTGTGGGAAAAGGGAGCCTAAATAAGATTATCTAGTGCAGTGCTCAATTACATCCTGAAAACCTCTAGCCGTGGGGACTCTACCACATCCCTGGGGAGCTTGTTCCAGTGACTGGTTGTTCTCCCTGTAAAAAATGTCTTTCTTGTATCAAAACAAAGATTTTTTTTTCCCCCGTGTGAAGTCAGTGCTGCATAAACAGATCTGCATTAATTTTGTGATTACATCATTAGCAGGTAGCTTATAAACTAAAGTAATTGTTCTTGAGGCAAATTCTGGTTCCCAGTGCAGCCAGTTTGGCAGGGGGTCAGTTTGGTTGCTTGGCTGCAGGGTTGGAGGGGGAGCCTGCCGTGAGCACTGCAGCAGCTCCAGGTTGCAGCTTTGGCCATGATGTAACTCAGGGCTGTGGAAATAATGGTGGGTTTGCATTTCACTGCTGCCTGCTCCGTCTGCAAAATTAAACCACGTTATCAAGACAACCCAAGTTTGTTCTCTGGCACATTGGAGCAGACAAATACTCATGATTTGGTGCTTTTGTTGTCTGATCTTTTTCAGAATCCCATTGGGTCAAGGCACGGGGGTGTGGGCACGCTCTGGTGTGGCTGCTCATGAAGGAATTAGTCCATATATTCTGAAATTATATATTCTCTGCCTGACTCCCCCAAAGCTGGGTTCTCTCTCCACAGCTTCCCAACCTGGGCCAGCATCTGTTGATGGCAGCAGCCCACCCCTGCCAGCTGGCACTGCCTGCCTGCATGCAGCACTTTCCTCTCCCCAGGGCTGCAGGATGTGGGTTCTTTATTAATTACAGATGCTTCTTTCTTTCCAGAGTTTTTGTGCTTCCATGTCTTGCTTATGGTGATAGAGGAGTCTTGGTGTCACAGGCTTTGCTGATAAGAAGAGGAGCTGACATGAGGGGTCTGGGGGGAAGAGGCGTGTGCTTGGTGTTTTCTGGGTGTTTTTTTGGGTGTTTTCTGGTGTTTTTTGGGTGTTTTCTGGGTATTTTCTGGTTCCCTGATCCCTGGCAGTGCCAGGGAGCACCAAACCTGCCCAGCACACACAGGATGGAGTGACCCACATTGGCTGAAGCAGCTCTGATGAAGCCAGAGCCTCTGGTCAGGGGCAACTGTGTGTTTGAATCCATCTGGGTGGTGGTGTAGGGGACAGATGGAGAGATAAAATCCTGAGCTGGCTTGTTTTGAAGGACACCCATGAAGCTGAAAAGCAGCTCCAGGGGAGCTGAGTGGTGTGAACCTGCAGGATGGGGAGCTTGGATCAGGACTTGAGCCCAGGATACGAGTCCAGGGAGAATTTCTGCTTTAGCTGGGAGAAAAAGAAGGAAGAAAAAAACCCTGCAGGTAACAGCAGGCACATCTTGGTGTGGGTAGGGCTGGGTTTGGTGCCTGGCTCTGGGATTTTGTCCCTGTGCTGCTGACTTTGGGTGAGGCACAGCAAGTCATGAACTCCCTGTATTTTGGTGCTTCTGAGGTTCTGGCCTGGGCTTTGGGTTTGAGCAGGCCCCAGTTGGAGGTGGGGGCGCACCAGGGTCCTGTGCAAGGGTCTCTTATCTCTGCATCTTCCTCCTGGTGCTGCCTGGCCCATGAGCTGCTGTAGCTGCTGATCCCTGCCTCTCCCCAGGCTGCAAGCAAAGAAGTTTCCCAACCTTCTCATCTGAGTGGTGCTGGAGAGGCAGAGCACTGTGCTGCCCTGACCTGGGGGAACCAAGGCTTGGGAGGCTCATCCCAGCCCAGGGCAGTGATGTCCTGCCCGGGGGGGTTTGTGTGATCTCTGTCACTGCTGCTGCTGTGACACTGCTGCAGGGACCCCAGCTCTGGTCAGAGAGGTTGGGTGATGATTGCTGTCAGTGTAGCTGGAGACAAGGTCCTGAGGACTTTTACAGAAACGTTGTGATCTCTCTTCACAAGGTGACTTGTAAAGAGTCGATTGCCTGGGGCTGTGCAGGACATCGGCCTCAGATCTCCCATTTTCCAGTCCAGAGGCCTGTTTCCTTGACTACACCATGTGTAAAGGTGTGCAAACAGGCTTTTCCCACTGCTTCAGCTGACCTTTTCAAACCTATATCCTGTAAAGAACATCCCAAAGCCTCTTGCTGCTTTTTCAGCACATACGTGGGAGGGGATCCCTGTGTGAGAAACATCTTGGTTGGCTTCACTACCCACTGGGATGCCTCTAGGAAATCTGTCCCATCTCAGGTGACTGACATCCCTGGGCTGACCCTCTGGGGTTGATGCCTTAAGTTTTTAGCTTTTATATTTTTTCAGATCCTGTGCTGCATTGGTGTGTAACTCTGAACTTCATATAGAGTGTTAGTTACTGTCTTCACATTTTGGTCAGACAAAACAATCCTTCCAGGCCTGAGATCCAAGGGCACCTACAGCCTCAGGTCCCAAAAAGTATAAACAAAAGTGAATTGGGGGAGTAGCAAACTGAGGGAATGTGACTTCATTACCTGAAGCTGTAATTGGGCAATTAACCTCTGATATGCAAATGGACCAACTTATAATTGTCTGAAACATCCGTGACCATCATCCTTCTTGGGTGTAGCCTCAGGGAGGCTTTTGACTGCCCAAGGTGCTTCTATTGAAGGCCTTTAATAAACACCCACTTTAATAAATAAATACCCACTTTGTCCTCTGTCTAGCCTCTGTTCTAGGTAGCCACTCCAAGGCGCCAGGGTCACCCTGTCCTTCAGCAGCTGCATCCCACAGTCCTGGCCGCTGCTTTCCAGCGAGGGCGGATGTGTCAGCGTCCCCGGAGGCGCTGGCCCTCATCCCTTTGACTCACGGGTCTGTCACTGCCGCTGACTCATCCCCATCCCCAGGGATGTGCCGAGGCTGGGAGCGGGATGCCAGGGGCCAGGCGGGGGCGACAGCTCGTGGGACAGGGGTATCGAGTGTGGGACACGGATCCCGAGTGTGGGACATGGATCCCAAGTGCAGGACACGGGTCCTGAGTGCGGGACAGGGATGCATGGCCGCGGGAAGCAGCAGTGAGGCGCTCTGGGGGCTGTAGATGCCCCTGGCTCACCCCGGGGCTGGAGGGATGGGGTGGGCACTGCCCCGTTCCCTGCCCAGCCCCTGGGAGCTGCCTGCAATCCCTGCTCCAGCCTCCTTCCAGCCTCTCCCTGCTCACATCTGCATCCCTTCTCCCCTGCCCCAGAGGTGTCCCTTCACCCTCTAGGTGTCCACTTGAATTTCACCTCTGAGAGGTTGTGTCTGGCTGTAAAAAGCAAATAACTGTGGAGGTTTAGAACTGAGGACAGTAAATTCTGATTTATGTCCTTATAGAGAGGGGTTTTATTTAGTAAAACGGACAATGTTTATCACTACGGTGCTAAAAGCATAGGGGTGCCCCTCTCCTAAAAGCATCAGGGTTCTCCTGAACAGATTTGCTTTTTGGCACAGCTTTTATTTACTGGTGAGTCAGGATTTGAGCAGCAGCAGGAGGGAATGATCTCGTGGCCCTTTAAAGCAGGGCTGTTGGAGTCCCCTTCCTGCTCTTCCACTGAATCGCCCTTGTGTAAATCATTTAACACGTGTGCTCTCACTTCCTAGATGGAAAATGAGGTGGATCCTTTCCGCTTCTCCTTGGCACTTCAGGATCAGCTGCTAGGCAGCTGTGAGGGCTTTGTGGTGATAAAGCTGGGAATTTGACCCTGGGATGTGTCAGCACCCCCAGGCAGGGCAGGGATGGGGCTCCCACCGGGCTGGTGCTAATTTGAGATGTGGGGCTGGGGTGTAGGTGGACATCAGGCTGGAGACACGAGTTGTTCCCTCTGGATGTGTCTCTGTGGGCCAAAGAGCAAGAGCACGGGATTTATTCCCTGCTGGCAGTGCCCATTCCGCAGGCATTGAAGGCGTGGCTGGCACAGGCAGAACTTCCTCTGGAGAGATGCTGGTGCTGCCAGGGCCATGTTCACGGCTACAGCACCGCTCAGCACTGGCTGATGTGTCCCCTGCCTGCCCCTCTCAGCAGCAAGAGCCACCTGATCCCCTGTGTTCCCTCCGGAGGTGGAAGAGCACATAAACCTGGTCACCCCTTCCCTGCTATTTTCTGCTGAAGTGTTTAAATTTTGCCCTCTCTTTCCCTGGAAATAAGGATGGTCCTGTAGGGGCCCACCATTTCCCCCAGTTCTCCCTCCCCAACCCTGAAACATTCAGTTTTGCTTAATTGTTTTCCTTCCCCCTGTGGCTTTTCTTGGCTCTGTAAAGTGACAAGCCTGGAGCTGCCACTCCAGGAACACTCACCAAGAGAGTTTGTGTTTAATTGTTTTCAGATTTATCAAGATAGAGGCAACCCTGAGAGCAGATAAGCTGTTGGCCCATGAAGAGGGCTTCAGCACCTAAAATATTTCCCAGTTCTCTCCTTTCTTGCATTCTTTGATCCATTCAAGTGGAGAACTGGTCAAACCTGACTTCAGCTGTCTGAAAAGCCCTGGTTGATCTCTGTATTGACAGCTGCTCCTCAGGGGAGGGAGCCTGGTATGAAACCACCAAGGCTGGTGAGCTGTTGGTTGTTTTGGGGTGTTTTTTGGTGTTTTTTTTTTTTCCAGAAAATATGAGAAGTTCCCAGTGGGTGGAGAGGGAAAGTGAACTATGAAATTGTGAGCCTCATGCTCTGTTCAAACACACCCTGGGGAAGGCATATCCTCCATAAACAGCAGTGCTGGCCACGGACCAGGAAAGCCTTCCCTCCCCGCTCCCCTCTGCAGCAGAGCCCAGTGCTGTAGGCAGCGTTTCCATCCAAGGCTGTTCCTGGATCCTGTTCTTGCACCTCTTCAGCCCTTGAGACACCCACTGGAGAAGCCTGCTGAAGTGCAGGTTGTCCTCCTCCAAAGGGGCTCTCTCTCCTGTGCTCATCCATTTGTTCCAGGACCTGTTACTGGTGTTCCAGTGACTGTTTCCTGCAGTAACTGGTGTTACTGGTGTTCCAGTGACTGCTTGCTGCAGTAACTGGTGCTACTGGTGTCAGTGGGCTCTGTGCTGGGGCATTGTGCTGGCTGTGCTGTGAGGCCTTGGAGGATGTTCCTCGAGCACTGATGGATCTGTGTGCTTTGGATCCTGCTCCTGGCCTTGTCCCAAAATGACACAGCAGGTGGTTGTGTCAAGGCACTGGTCTTGTCTGGCTGTGGGTAATCCTGTGCACCAGGGCTGTGCAGCAGCTGCAGGGCTCAAACTGCTCTTCACCTCATGGTTGATGCCCAGGTTGGGTAAGAAGCAGCCCTGGTGTCCTCTGCTCACCTCTGTCACAGCTCCACAGCTCCCTCTTCATCTCAGGATTGCTCAGAGGGTGGCCCTTTGTCTGCAACTGCACAGGAAACTTCATCTTGCCCTGCACAAGGGCAGAAGGTGCCAGCCAGAGGCACAAGGGGTGGAGGAAGGGGATATTTGACAGTGGGTGATGCAGAGCTGGTTTGGTCGTGGGGGCTGAAGGGCTGCTGGGGGAATCACTCAGGTGCTGCAGGAGGAAAAGGTATTTTGGAGAAAAGGGCCTCAGAGGCAGCAGGAGGGGTATCAGGAGGGTTTGAGCAGCAAGGGTGAGGCCTCAGCCTGAGCTCTCCCTCTCTTGGCTCCTTGCCTTCCTCCCCCTCCTCTCTCTGTGTGCAGTTTCCCAGTGCAGGCCAGCAGAGACCCGAGCTCTGCTCTGTCTCTGGTAAAGCTCAGGTTTGCCTGCTTGCCCAGATTGGCTCCTCTGCCAGAGCCTGTGTGTGCTCCATCCCTAGAAATGTTCAAGGCCTGGTTGGATGGGGCTTGGGATAGTGGAAGGTGTCCCTGCCCATGGCAGAGGGGCTGAAACAAGATGATCTTTAAGGTCCCTTCAACCCAAACCACTTTGTGATTCTGTGATAACAAGAAAAGGTTTATTTTGCTGCTTGTTGCTCACGGAGAGATGTGAGTCCAAAGGGTCAACAGCAGGGCACCCACCTTTCTGCACTGAAGGATTCACCCTACAACACTAATTATCCATCAAACCTGAGCAGTTACTCCTTCTCTTTGCCAGCTCCCTCTCGTACAAGGCTGCGGGTTGTTTTGGTGGCTGTCAGTGCCCTCTTTCTGCTGGGAGCCCCTCTCTGCCCCCGCAGCAGTGAATGTTGCCCGACACAAATCCTGGGAAATCCGGTTCTGTGTTGGACACACTGTTCAAAGGCACCTTGGCAGTGACTGGACATTCTGCTGACAGATTTCCCCATGAAGTAAAACGTTGTAGCTGTTGACATGGGAGTGCATCTGAAGCATCAGCTTTTCCTGTCAAACTCCACTGTGCTGGCTTCAAATCCAGTGTGAACCCAAGGATAGCTTCAGGGGGCAGAGGTTGCCTGAACTTTGGCAGAAGTTCATGTTGTGTTTTGAGTTGAAATTCAGGTTGCTGCTTCTCCCTGCATCCCTTCAGGTGTGGTGTACAATCTTTGTGCAGCTGGGAAGGACCAGCAGAAGCAGGACTGTTCCCTAATTGCCTCTGGCCATCTGGGAGAGGCTGTTTGAGGTATTTGAACTGTTTCTCATGCTTCCTTCTCTGCTTAAATATGAAATAGGAATTGCATTGAACTGTGGAGGTCAGCAGTGTCTGGGGTCGTGTAGAGTGTGATAATCTGTGTGAGGATGGTGAAGATGAGATGTGGAGGCATCACCTCCATCTGAAACCCAGGTACCTCTGCCGTTCCCACCTCTGCCTGTCAGAGGTCCTCAGCTCCCAGTGACTCTCACATATTTCCTTCCAGGTTCTTTAGATGTTGATTCCCAGGTGCCTGACTTGCTCTTCATTGCTTTTTGGATGCTTTTAGTACTTTTCTCATTGTTAGGAAAGTTAATTAACATCAGGAGCTGTAAAGCTGCTTTCCAAGGCAGACTGCTGATCACGAATGAGATTTTCTTTTTTCAAGCAGATATATCAGATCCATCACCAAAAACAACCCATCAAAAACATTCCCTTCATTGCCCTCTCTTCGGTATTGCATGGACTTGAGCAATAAAGGCAGGCTGCTTTTCAGTCCTGTTACTGGCTTGGAAAAGAAACTGGCTCCAAGAAATTAAAGAGAAACCAACAACAAGGAACGAACCTGGTGTTTTCCAGCAGGGATGCAGAATTGGCTCTGTGGGGAGCTGCTCTCTCTCAGGAAGCGCTGGAAGTGGCCACTTGGATTTAATACTGCGCCCATCAGCTGCATCTGCCACGAACAAGAACATCTTGCATCGCGAGGACTTTGCTATTTTCCATTAAATAGGAAGCTGCCCTTTTATTATTCTGAGTTAAGGGCAGAGATCTGGGCTGACGTGGCTGTCAGAGCTCCAGCAGCTCCCGCAGCTGAGCGCGTATTCCCGGGCAATCCTGCTGCGCTCGGCGTTTTCCCAGGGTTACATAAACATCCTTCCCTCCTAGCCGAGGCTGGGACATGCAATCTGCAAACTGCTGACAGTCCCCTGCAAGAGGCAGAGCTGCCCCAGAAGCTTTGGGAGCTCCACGAGGTTGGGAAGGGATGGGAGCCACGTTGGGAAGGGATGGGAACCACGTCAGGCAGGGCAAGGCCATGAGGATCCCGCTGTGGGGTGTGAGATGGCTTTGGATCATCCCAGAGCCTGCTGCTGCTGCTGCACCAAGGGAAATATAGATTGGATATTAGGAAGAAGTTTTTCACAGAAAGAGTGATTAAATACTGGAATAGTCTGCCCGAGGAGGTGGTGGAGTCACCATCCCTGGATGTGTTTAAACAAAGACTGGATGTGGCACTGGGTGCCAGGGTTTAGTTGAGGTGTTGGGGCTGGGTTGGACTTGATGATCTTGAAGATCTCTTCCACCCTGGTGATTCTGTGAATCTGTGATTCGGTGAAGATTTTGGGAGCTGGCCCACACACGGTGAGAGGCCAGCAGGATCATCTTGAGGAGTTTGGATTTGCCTGTGTGGCTCCAGCTGAGTGTCTGAGCTCCCTGTGCCTCCTGCAGGTGTGGCTTTCCAGCAGTTCGGGATGCTGCACTCCCGCTCCACCACAATCAAGGTTTTCCTCCCAAGGAAGGCGTAGGAGTGGAGGTTTATCTCCGAGCTGGCAGGCAAAGGAGGATGCCACACCTCTGGGAGCTACTGAGGCTGGGTGGAGCAGCAGGACGTGGGCTTTGAGGAGTTCATGGGCTTGCCCTGAAGCCAGGGCGCTCTGGGATTTCCAGCTCCCTCGGGGAAGGAGAGTAGCAATAAGTCTGGATCATCTGTGACAGGGCCTGGCCCTTTGGGTGATTTCTGACACTCTGTGCCTTTCTGGCAGCACATGCAGCCACAGGCTGTGATCCACAGGGGTTTCCTTGGCTCTGGAGCCGAGGCAGCACTCGCTGTGAGTGGACTTGGCTGCAAGGAGCTCCCAGCTCTGGGTGTGAGGGTCAGGGGCAAAGGAAACAAAGGCACAGTAAACACGTGTTGGGGCTCTTTCACTGCCAGGCTGGAAGATCTTGTTATCCTCAAAACTGAGGTCTGGGTAGCTCGATGGCTGTTCCTGTGGGGTCTTCCAGGGCTGCTCCAGGAGAGCTGCACAGCTCCCTCAGGAGATGCACCAAAGGGATATCCTGTGAATGCTGAAAATCTGCTGGGTCTGGAAATTCATGCTTGTGTGACTGGGATGGGCTGGGGGAGTCCTTGTGATAGAGGAAAGATACAGACATCCAGTCTGCTTTTGGATGAGGTTGAAAGACAGAGTTATCATCAGGTAGAAGATCAGGAGTGGTGATAAGATCTTGTCTTTGGGGTGGGAAGCTTTTCTGGAAGCTCCAGACCATGTGGAAGGCCTAGAATTGTGTCTGGCTTGGGATGTTTCTCCCTGGAAGATGCCCAGTTCATTCCCAGTAACCATCCTGTGTTCCATAGTGTGAACTCCACTCAGCCCTTCCCAGGCAAAGCCCTGGCTGTGCCGCACTGTGGAGAGCCTGTGGCTGATTCCTTATAAGATGAGGGGTTTATTTTACTTTATTCCTTTGTCAGAGGCTGTGGCTGTTTCCTTCTAAGGTGAGGGGTTTATTTTGCTTTATTCCTTTGACAGCCTTCCTTGAGTTTTGCCAGCTCTTGTCTCTATCAGCCTGCGAGACCTAGAAGGAAAGCATTGTCTTCAAAATGCTTTTGTAATGCCTAATTCAGGAAAATAAGGAGAATTGTTTGAGTGCCACTCCGCCTCTGAGTAACAGGCATTGCTGGGGGTGTGTGAGGGACACTGCCTGCTTCTCAGGATGGGGATGGGGTGTCTTCACATTCTCAAGTCTGCAAAAGCTCCACACATCTGGCACGAGAGAACTGGGCTGGACTATTTGCCTCCTTTAGCAACTGGAAACAATCCAGCCTGCCAGTTCCTGCAAAGCTCATCCTGTGGTTTAGTGGATAATGCAGATCCTTGTTCAACTCCCACGCTTTAGTGCCTTGTGAGAGGGTAGGGAAGGCTCTGCAGAGCTTGTGCTGTGCTGGGACTCCAGTTCACCGCTGTGGAAGGCAGCATGAATATTCATTGTGCCTGAAGTGCTGGCTCCAGAGTTGTAATGAAATGTTTATGGTGACACCCGGGATGACTCTGGGATGGTGGCAGGTGCTCAGCAGGTGTGAGGGATGCAGGGTGGCAGCAGGAGCTGAGGGGGAAGGGCTGTCTGAGCTCCAGGAATGTCTTCAGAGTGCATTTCCAGGAGTTTGACTCGTGCTGCCGTTGTCTCCCCATTGTCTCCCCCGTGCCAGGACGAGAGTTTCGTGTCTGTCCCCTGCAGCTGGAGATGACTGCAGGCAGTGCACGGCTGGCCGAGCTCAGGGACCAGGAGCTGCACAAACCTGACTTTTCTCAAGCAATCAGCAAAGCTGCTGAGCGACACAAATCAGAGTGACAGGCACATCAAGGCAGATCTGCCTGGGATGGGCATCCACACTTTATTCTGGGGCTGTGCCGACGTGACCAAAGGTGAATCCAAGTGTCCCAAATCCTCAGCAGACCGAGGATGCTCTGATCCTGTGGCTGGTGAGGCTGTTTCCTGCTCACAGAGATGGGACAGCCCCTCTCTGAGAGGTGCAGAGGGGGTGTGGGGGCAGGAGAGTTTCTGTGAGCAAGAGTTGACACTGAGTTTTGGTGCTGGATTGTCCCCCAGCCTGTCTGCCTGCGAGGCAGCAGGGCACAGGTGTGTCCCCTGGATGGGCTGTGCAGGTCTCTGAGCATTATTGTCTAGTTGAAGACCAACCTGTTTGCAGAGAGTTGGACTGGATGGCCTCAAAGGTCCCTTCCAACCCCCACCATTCCATGATCCCACGACAGGGCACAGGAATGGATCTTCTTGTCCAAGAGTTTGTTTGAGATGAGCCCCATCAAAGCTGCTCACACAGGAGCTTTTCCCCACCTCTGACGTGAGGCTGCTGAGCCTGCTGCACACCACTGGCCCCCCACCTGTGTGTTAAACCCTGAGGAAGGTGTTTGGGGGGGACAGGGTGGAGGTTTCAGGGCAGAGCACAGAGCAGAGAAGGGGATTGGGAGCGAGCTCCTGCCTCACTCACATCCCTGCATGTGTGGAAAGACAGATGAGGTGAGCAGGTTTGGGTATGACTGTGGCTGGCAGCAGGCACAGATCATGGATTAAACATGTGCGTGGCAAGAAAGGGGCTTTCTTGGGGCAGACAGAGGGCTGCTGTTGCTGTGCAGCCCCGCTCCGCCCAGCCCCACGCCAACAGCATTATCAGTGTGTTTATACGAAGCTTGGCTGCAAAACGCCTCATCAGCCTCCAGTTTTTTCAGGCCAGTCTGTAGCTTTGCTAAATACTCCTTTTATTGTGCTGCCAGAGGCTCTCCCAGAGGCCAGGGAAGGAGGTGGCCTGTTTGGCCACAGTGATATCTGGACCGGAGATTGAATTCCCGCATGTCTTAAATCTGTCTCCAGGATGGCAAGCGACCAAGTGGGCATCTCTTTCTGCAGCTAATTGGCTGTTTATGTGCAAATTGGCCTCTGGCTGCTTCCACGAGGCCTGGCTCACCAGAGCTGCACGAGAGCATCCTCTTACAGAGCTCTCTGAGTGCCTGGGCTGTGCCGGGGGTGGTGACAACGGGGACAGCTCAGCCCTGCTCCTGCCCCGGGTCACCATCGCTGGCTCTGAGCAAGTGCCCAGGGCTGCTCTGGGCTGTTAGCACTTGTCTGCAGTGCAGGGATTGTTGTCTGGCCTCCAGCTGGCAGGAGAGGCTTTCCCAAGCTCCAGGCAGGCGCTGTGGAGAAGGTTTGTTTGGAAAGCACCTCTCGATGTGGAGCGGAGCAGAGGAGATGCCCGTGGTCGGGATGTGCCCACCTGTGGCTGGAGCTGCTGGGCACAGTGTCCCTGCACTGTTCAGGGTTCTGAGGTTGCTGATAAGCCAAGGCACATGTTTCTGCAGGAGAGGGCTCCCCAGGGCCCCCAGTGCTGGAAGGAGGCAGCAGGGCAGTTTTATTTGTCTCTCAGGAATGTCATCTCGTTGTTGAACCAACCAACCTGGGGGTTCTGTGGTGCAGGGTTTTTTCTGAAGGTGTGAGGAGAAGGAAGGTATTCAACGACAGAGCCCAGGTCTGGCAGGTTATTCCCTTGTGTCAAGGCAAACCTGGCTGTGCTGGTCTGTCTGTGATTATTTGTCTGGAAATAACAACATCCCCTGAGTTTATAGACACTGCCAGTCCCTGCTGAACGAGAGAGGCTGATGCTTAATGCATCCAGCTCTTTCCTCCTGCCATTCCTTTATAAGGAAAAAACATTTCAGATTTAGTTTCTACCTTATTTTAACTTCTCGTAAAAGAGGGCAGTTTAATTCTTTTGGTGGAACATCAAGTCCAATACTCCCTGGCCTGGTGTGGTTATTATGGGCACTTGGTGAGATGAAGTAATAAAAAAACTCAGCACAGTAATGTTGAGTTTCAGAGGGGGAGTGGGTGATGGGGTGGGCAGTGGTGCCTGCAGTCTGGAGATGGCAGAAGAGATAACACAGACCTGCTAGTGGCATGGCTTGGTGTGATGGCACCGAGCACATCTCCTTGGAAAGGAGAATTTCCCCTGTCCCCCCTCCCCTACTGGGCTTTGCCACACAAAAGATGGGCAGCATACAGGCTGAGAGAGAGCCCAGCCCTGGCTGTCACTGCAAAGGAGCAGGGCCAGCTTTGCTCCTTCAGGACATTTGAACTCTGCTGTGCTCCTTTGGAAACACGAGTGTCAGAGCTGATTGCCTTAAGAGCAGCCTACCCTCTGTGCCCCTGCCCCAGGAAGGGCAGTGTTCTGGGGGCAGCTCAGCTGCTGAGCTTTGCCTTGCTCCAGACCCCCAAACTCAGCCCATCCCTCAGGCTTTTACTGCTTGTTGGGGGCTTGCCAGTGGGGAGTTTCTCTCCCCTTGCACTGCTTGCTGGAAATCTCCCCCTCTCTCTCCTGGCTCGGTGCCCTCTCTCCGTGCCTGGTGCTCTGCCCCCAGTGTGCTCACAGGCCTCTTTCCCATTTAGGGAAACGCTGGATGGGCCCTGCTTTTGGCCTGCTTGCAGCACATCTCCCAGCTGATTTTTTTTTCTATTTTTTTCAATCCTCTTTTGTCTCAGGAGGCTGAAATCCCCAGCGCCCGGCTGTGTGTGCCAGCTGTGGCTCTTGGAAAGAGCCATGACATCCGATGCCTGGGCAAGGCTCTCTTTCAGCCTGTCGAATGCGACCTGTTTGAGTCTAAGTGGGCTCAGTTGGCTGACAGGACTGCAGCACAGAATCTGCAGGCTCGTCAAGATGACCCAAGCTTTGGGGTCAGGCCAGATGTGCTGCTGGATGTGGGTGAATTTGGTGATGTAGACAGGTCGCCTATGACCCCTTGGTACTGGAGCAGTGCCAAAAGGTTGGCATGACGGCGTTGGTGCAGATGATAGAACTGTCAGCTCCAAAACAGCCACAATTAGACAGGGGACTGATGAACCTTTCTCGCAGTTTGCAGAGAGGCTGACATCGTCAGCTGAGCGACAGGTGCCAGATCTTTCTGCCAGAGAGGCATTTCTCCAGTTCGTGGCAAGGAGCAATTGCAATGCAGAGTGTAGGAAGATCATTGAAGCCCCCCCGGATGATCCCACACTCACTGAAATCGCTGAGGCTTGTGTGAAAATGGGCACCCCAGGTGGAAAGGTGGCTGCCGTGGCCCCACTGGGACAGGCTGGAGGGGGAAGCCCAGGTGTTGTCCCGCTCAGGGTGAGGCTGGGTGTTTGAGAGTCTGTTCCAGCAGACAGGGTGAGCCTGGAGGGGCGGTGACAGCATCAGTTCTCTCCTGCAGCAATGATTTAATCCCAGCAGGAACAAGTGCCCTGCAGTGGGGAAGCCTCAGGCAGGGTCTGGGGCAGGCAGCAGGGCTGAGCAGGGGAAAGGGAGAGGAAGCTGAGGGAAATTCCCCTAAAAAACATTGACTCGTTGCTTTTTTTAATTTTTTTTTTTAAACTCCAGATTTTAAATCAGCTGTGAAACTTCTGCTTCTGTAGAAGATGCTGAGTAGGCAGTGCTGGGTATCTGCAAGATGGATTGGGGAAAAAATGCTGTGGGAGACCTGGTTGGAGGGGGCTCTGCCATTCCCCTTGCCATGCTTTTCCAGCAGGAGAGGCAACTGGAAGATGAGCTCTCTGTGTTTGGAGTAGACCCCCTGAACCCACAGCTCAGGGTGGTTTCTTTAGTGGTGCCCAGCACAGCTTGGCTCCATCCATCACTGGATCCTGCTGGGATTATCCTGGGATGTGGTTAGTGGGAGTTACCTTGGATGTATCTGGGATTATCCTGGGATGTGGTTAGTGGGAGTTACCTTGGATGTGTTTTGTGCAGGGCTGTAATAGACTTTCCAAGTGGATGTTTTAATGAGATGTGACAGCCAGGGCAGACCCTGCCCGTGCTGAGCTGGTGCCCAGGGTGGTTCATCTCTCTCCCATTTGCACTCCTCGAGCTCAGCAGTTTAACTCCACCAACCCTGCCCAATTTCATGTGTGCCCATGCTGGACCTGCCCAGCTCTCCCAGGCCGCAGTGGTGGAGCTGAGGCGTTTCCCCTGGCCAGACCATTGCCGGGCATCCACATTCCCATCTGCAAGGAGACACCCCAAGGACTTTGACCACTTCTCCTTCCCCTTGTGCACCTTCCCCAGCCCTGTGTGGTGGAGCTGGAGCAAAGGGAAGCTGCCAGTGGCGCTCGGTGCCGTGTGGATGCTGCTGGTCACACCTCAGCATCCCCACTGGTGCTTTCGTCTGCCAAAACCTTGGAAAGGAAAGGAAAACTGTGTTCATTCTTCCTCTCCTTCCTCTCCCTCTGCCCTCGTGTCCTCCTCCTGCTGTGCAGTGAGCTCCCACGCTGTGTCCGTGCTGCCCTCAGGAAGCTGAGTGGGCGTGGGGCTGCGGCTCCATCTGGGAATTGTTCTTATCAAACTGCTTTATGTCCAAAAGGAGTAATAATAATAATAATAAAACTGTGATGAAGCAGAGGGATCAGGAGGTACAGCTGCTCCTGAGGCCTGCTCTGCAGCTTGTGGTGCTTCCTGAGCTTTTACAGGGAGTTTTAGAGCCTTTATGCTGCAGCAGATTTTGCCTCGTGCCTGGAATATCTCTGAGGAGTGGGGAGAAACAACTGGGGGCTGGAGCTGCTGGAAATACCTCCCTGAGAAGCAGGGGAGAAGCATAAGAAAAGCGCGTTTCCTACCATGAGGCTGGTATATTTATGACTGGAAAGTTTGGGGTTGAAAAGGTCGTGAGGAGGCGGCTGAGGGGGCAGCAAGAGGCGATTCCCAACTCACGCCCTGCCCCGCGGTGGGGCTGGGAGGGTCCCCTGGGGGTGTGGTGGCCACGTGTGATGGGACAGGGATGGGGAGCACTGCAGGGGTGAGGGACAGTGCCCAGGGCAGTCGGGATGTGTGGGGGAGGCAGGATGGTGTGGGGTTTGTAGCCGTGGGGCTGCAGGGCTGGGCTGTGCCGGCCTCCTGCCCTGGCTGTGTGGGGATGGAGTTTCCAGCCCAGCCTGGGACACCACGTGAAAATGAGACATGCACATCTGGAAGTGGAGTGCACGCCTGTAAGCCCTGCCAGTTTATTTATTCCGGCAAATTCGCCCTAATTAGGGGCTGCTGGGAAGTTGACAGTGCTGGAAATGGCCTCTTTCCATGGGATTCAGTGTTCTGACTGACCTTCTCCTTCTCTTCCCCCCCTGCCACTACCAGAAGGGTGCAAGCAGTGAAAGGGGGTTCCCTACCCCCAGGCCCAGGCACTGCAATTCCCTCTGGAGTCAACCACGCAGGAAGGTTTTCCAAAGGAAACGTGCTGAGCCCTGTGTGTGTTAAACTCATTAAGGATGAGCAGGATTTCTGAAGCCTCTTGTTTCTATTAAAACATCTGTGCTGTCATGAGACACTGAGTTCTGTGCCCGTTTGGCCTTCATGTTAAAAAGCAGTAATTAATAATGAAATTTAAAATAATAATAATAATTAAAGTAATTAAGTCAGGTTTCTGCTTGGATCCTAAATTGCACCTCCCAGGTTCTTAGAAAAGTCTGACTTGAAACTGAGAAGAACAAGAGCTTGAGACTGAGTTTGTTTTAACTGCCTGAGGTTCAGGCAGATGCAGTTCCTGATCCTCTTTCCATTTCCTTCCTCTGCAAGTGTCCCCTGCTGTTTAATCAACACCAGGGAGCTGTGCTTCCCTTCCCTCCCCTTTTCCCCTCCCTGGCACGTGGGCTGCTCCACCAGTGACATGGGGACACCACGGCCCTCCCGTGCTCCAGCCCTGGGCACTGAGAATTTTGGGCTTTCTGTGCTGACAGGGACTGACCCCCAAGAAAATACTGCATTTGACCTGAGGCCATGGAGAAGGTTTCTAAAATTGAGTGACAGCACTGGGATTGTGGGTGTGGGGTTTGAATAGAAGTGTGTGATCTCACAGGGTGGAAAACTTAGAGTTTAAGGCTCTAGAATATAGTAATGGATATATAAAGTGTGAAGGATAAATAGATATATAAGATGGAGGTTTTAGGGCGTAGGCCAGTCCTTCTTTTTCACTTTCTTCTTCATGGGTCCGGGTGGTGTTTTGTAATTGGATACAAATACCCGTGAGGACCGTGGGTGTTGGTTATTGGGTTAAAAGTAAAAATAATTGAGGTGTCATTTCTTAATTGGACAGTTTATCCTTCAAAGGCCTTGTAGAGAGATAGAGACTGCTCCATTTTTACTCTGTTAGCTAGGAGTGCTCACAGCCTGTGAGACTGTGACATAGATAAGAGTTAATAAACATCTGAGTCCAAACACAAAATATGGAATCGGGCATTTAATCCCAACTCCGGCAGAAAAGAAGATAAAAGCAACACTCCCGGAGCCCAGGGTGGCTGGGATGATGTGCCTGGCCCAGGCTTGGGGCAGCATTTCCCTTTCCAGGCTCTCAGCACTCACAATAGCAGGAATCTCTGCCTTGGCATGAAATGCTTCAAGCTGGGCCAGGGCGCTGGCGTGAGGTGATGGGACTGCAGTGAGCTCAGCCTGTGCGTGCAGAGCTCCAGGCCAGTGGGCTCAGGGATTGCTCCTGGGAGGGAAAGAGGCTCAGAGTCCATGGGAGGGTGTTGGAGGGGGCAGAGCTGTGCCCCCCAGCCCAGCCATGTGCCCCTGGAGCCCAGCACAGAGGGTGCTGACCCACAGCATCCTCCCTGCAGGCAAGCAGTGGGGTCAGGTCCCCAGCTTGAATCCCACCTTAGCACTAGGGTAGCTCTGGGTGATCCCTTCAATCCCCAGGAAGGTGTTTGGGACCATCGAGGATGGGCACAGTGGGACCAGGACAGATCCAGCTCAGTTTCCAGGTTAGGAGGGTGAGGGGAGGGATGTTGGTGCTCCCCCTGCCCTGCTCAGTGTAACCACACGTGCTGCATCCCTTTTCTGTGCAGAACAGGCTGGTACCTCCTCTGTGTGCTGATTTAATGGGGTTAAACCTGACAGGAAGGCAAGCCTTGATCTTCACAGCTCTGTCCCTGCTGGGGTGGGGAGGAGGAGCTGTGGTTGTCTGTGCTTGTTCCTCACACATCCAGCTCCCTTGGGCCAGCTCAGCTCCAGGCTGTCCCACAACACCAACTTTGCTGCATGTCCTGTTTGTACAGTGAATATCTGAGAAGCTGTAGGTTCAGGGCCCTTCTTCTTCCTCATGTCATATTTCATTTCCTAAGGGCAGAAACTTCTTTGGCCTTTTGCTCCCTTGATTTCACACCAGTCCCTTTATACCTTATCCCTTTAAAATCTTCTCAGTTCTGCTCTTATCGACCTGTTTATACCACAACTGTATTTAGGGTTGGATTGGGGGTTTTTTTGTTCCCTTGGCAACAGTGATCTTTGCCCACAGCAGCTCTTCCCTGAGGTACATCTGTGGGTGATGCTTCTGTCAGCCCCATCCCCTCTCCACCTTCCTGTGGGGTGTGAGTGGTGCTGGGTAGCCAGGATGACTCGCAATAGAGCTCTAACAGTTTCTGTTTTGCTGCTAAAAGTCTCTCATTTAATGCATTTTAGGAGTTACTCACTTCAATTTTGTGACATTGGTGGCTCGTGGTCGTGGTAGGACCTACTGGGGCAATGAGTTTGTGCTGAGGCTCTTTCCGTGAGCAAAGACTTTTTTAAAAGCCCTTTAAGTGCTGCCTTTCTGTCATTCTTCCAGATTTTGTCCTTTTCCTGTTATCCAATCTTTACAAGTTACCTGACCCTTTCTGTGCAGGTCCCTGGCTCTGTGGTAGTAACGGATGGGATCCGGCAGCATTTTCTTAAAAAACAAAACAAAACAAAACAAACAAAAAACC
>VZDJ01000216.1:3688447-3788096 GCA_008694505.1 Cyanoderma ruficeps | reverse complement strand
AAACAAACAAAAAACCACAAACAAAAAAAAAACCCCAAAACCCCCCAAAAAACAAAACAAAACCCCCCAAAAACCCCACAAACAAACAAAAAACTCCAGTTCATTATCCAGAAATCTCAAATTAGCAACCCTATTTTGAACTATTTTAGCTTTTCCCATGCTCTCGGTTTCCTTGTGGAGGAAGGGAAGTGTGACTAGCGCTGAAGTGCGTCTGTTTCCCTGCGTTTCCTACATGGGAAGCAGGAAGATCCTGGAGTCTTGGGAAGGAGCCTCTTTCTGTGGCAATTCCTGCGTCACCAGGGCTGGATTCACTCCGTCACCCACACCAAACCACGGGCAGAGGGGATGGGAGCCATGCCTGACTTTCCTTCCGGAGTCCCCCCGTCCCCAGGCAGTGACAGCAGCACTTCCCAAGGAGTGGGGGCTCCCAGCACTGCTCCCTGCCACAGCCAGCTCTGCTCTGATGGCTTCCCAGCTCCCTGGTTCTGAGTGACAGCTGTTCTGTGCCTCAGTTTCCCCACCCATCACATGGAGATGACTGCAGCTCTGCCAGGTGGGTTTGGCCGCAGAGATGGTTTTGGGGCAGAGGCAGGGCAGGGACTCAGCAGCTGCCAGGAGCAGAGGAGAGCAGGGGAAGGGAATGGCAACAGCCTTTATTTGTGGCTTGGGGAGGTGTAGCATTGTGCTGCTGAGTGTCCCTGAGGGAGCCTGCACCTCAGGGCCTGGAGCACTCTGCAATAAAGGGCTGATATAAAGGTGAGGAGAAGGGTCCTGTGTGGAAACCCCAGGCTGTTCATTGTCTGCAACGTGGGCACAGCCTCCAGTGTGTTCCAGGGAGCCAAAACGGGGCCGAGGATGCCGGGTTATGGAGCAGATAAAATGGGTGGTCTTGAGGGTCAGGGTCCAGGAGGGATGGGGGAAATGGTGTAGTGGGGTGGGCAGGAACCAGAGGGACTAATGGGATCACAGGGGTGGGTACTGCAGCAAAAATAACCCCGTGGGGTCCAAGGGCAAGAAGAACACTCTAGGAGGGTGCATATATGGTGAACGAGGCTGAACAGGGTGACCTAAACTTAACAAACCAATGAAACACCAAAACCGAAGAAATATTAACGTGTGGCTGCAAAGGCCCACGGGAGGAAGTTTTTCTCAGCCCAGTCTAAAAGGGTATCTCAGGCCCCTTGGCTTCCAGAGAGAGAAGAGCTGTGACTCACCATTCCTCCACCTTTCAAATCTGCTTTGTCTGGGTGATTCTAAGTCTGTCCCTCCCTGTGACCCTGAGCTGGTGCTGCCCAGGGGCTGCTGCAGCCAGAGCTGCCCGGTGATGCCCTGAGCACACTGGGGTTGGTGTCTCATGCTGCAAGGGCCTCCACCCATCCCCTGCACCTTCCTGTAAAGGCTGAGAAGGAGGTTTCACCTGTGATCAGCAGCGAGGAAAGGTATTTGGCCTCTCAAAGAAACATTGAGTGGTTAATAATAATGATATTGAGCTGCTCCTGGATAGTAATTTGGGTCTGTAAGCCTCAAAGCATTTGGTGGAAGAGGCCATAATCAATAAAGAGTTTTGTTTTCTAATTAAAATACGAGGAGGAAGGGGAAGATCCTGTGGGTAAATTGCCCAGTTTTGTGTAGGAGATACTTTAAGGCTCAGGTAGCCACAATGACTCATGGCTAACCCAGCCTGATGCTCATGACTGCAGCAGATTGAGAGCCCGATAAGAGCTGCTGGGTTCAGAAAAACCTTGACTTGTGGGAGGAGGAAAATCTGCCTGAAAAACTGCATTCTTAGCAGCCTGCAAGGAAAGTGCACAGTGCTGTTTGAAATGGGTTTGGATAGGAAAGTCTCTTTTCTGCCTTAGCCTGTTAAAGGATCTTCTAAAGCTGATACCTGCCGTCTCCTTGTTTGGTTGGGGTTTTTTCTCTTATGATTTTTTTTTTCTCCTTGAAGTGAGTTCCTAAGTCTGGTTGCTTTGTCCCATGCCAGGACAGAGGCTGTGGCCAACACTGGCTGCTTCTGGAGGAGTTGGAGCTGAGATGTGGACAAGCCCTTGAGGCACATCCCTACTGCAGGGCAGGAGAGCCCAGGTCTGAAGCACCCAGACAAAAAGGGTTAAAGTGTCTTACATCTACCAGCTCTTGTGGCACCAATCCATTTTTAGCTTGGTACCTGTAACTGAGCGATCAGCAGATTTTTACAGGCTGCCTTTCTGGGGGCAGGAAATCACTTCTAGGGCAATAAAACCACGTTGCAGGAAGTTTCTTGCTCATCTGAAGAGCAGAGTGATGGTGAAGGAGAAAGGGCTGGGCGGTCAGTGGTGGCCTGGCGTAGTGAGCAAACAAAAAATATTTCTACTCTAATGTAACACAGCAAGGAAAATATTTACCTAAAGTTCTCCTGCAGCCAGTGCTTTGGAGAACCGGATTTTTATCTTGGGCTGCAGTTGCTGTGTAGAGGATCCCAAAGGTCTTGTCAAAGCAGGAGGTTGAGATGAGGCTTCTGGTACAGTAAAAACAGTGAGTGAGACCTTGGGTTGTGTGAGCAAGTGACAGAAGTGATGTGATCTGCTCTTGAAAGGGAGCTCTTTCTCTTTTGAGATAAAAACGAAAATGTAATTACAAACACGTGTGATCTGTCCGGAGAAAGGGCAGGAGAGGCAGATAAGTGACTGAAGGAATTCCCTGCCATGAGGACAGGAGGGGCAGAACCTGATTACTTTATCAAAGGCAGTGGAGGTGATGTGATCACTGTGGGAGATCTTTCATCAGGAGAAGTCTCGGGGTCCTCAATCCCT
Organism: Cyanoderma ruficeps; assembly: GCA_008694505.1. Classification (NCBI taxonomy): domain Eukaryota; kingdom Metazoa; phylum Chordata; class Aves; order Passeriformes; family Timaliidae; genus Cyanoderma; species Cyanoderma ruficeps. Next base: position 3,785,304 of record VZDJ01000216.1, on the reverse strand, counting down.
CCATCTACCCGGAAAGGGCAAAGCAGGGGCTGTGCTGAAACTGCATTTGGCTGAGCAGGACAACACACACTGTGCTGACAGGGAACCCCAAACACCACTTCCAGGGGAGGAGGCAGGCTCTCCATCCCTCTGGGATGGGGGCTCAGTTTCCCGAGGTTGCCTGCCTTTCTAGAATAAAGATTTAGCTAAACATGAGCTTTTGGGTTGAGGATGCAGGTAGAAAACCAGATGGAGTTTGATGGTGTGCAGCTTGGTCACGGGGATGATTTTTCTGCTCTGATGTTCTTGTAAAGTTGTGCTTGTGACATGGCTCAATGAGGTAAAAGGGCAAGAAAGTCTCCAAGAGAAGGAAGGATGGGCTTATCTCCCTGGAGGAAAGTTTGCTCCTCTTCTACCAGCAGGCACTTGGGGTATATGCTGTGGGGTGAGCTGTTTACATACCTTGCTGCTTAAAATATTTACTCTTAGAGCTCTGGATATTCTTGCTATTCTTTAGTTGCTGTAATTTTCCATCTTTCTCTCCCCCTCTCAGTGCCTTAGGTGCACATGGGTGCAATATGACCCAGCTGGTTTTAATGAAAAGGAAACTCCTACTTCTAGCCCAGATATTTTATTTCACACTTCTTGGGGCTCTCCTCTTGGCTGCTCAATTTGCTAAACTTTTATTAGATCCAGGATGATAACGTTGCCTTTGCTTGGGGAAGGCAGAGTGACCCAGGGAGCTGGGACTGACCCAAACTGCCTCAACCTCTTCTGCTGAAGTGTTTTGAGCTCCTTCACCAGCTCCATGAGGGCAGCAGACGTCATTGTGACGCTCCCTACCACAGTCTATCAAAAATGTTTTGTGTTTTTTTCTAGTGGTTTGCTTCTTCTTGCCTCCTGTTGACCTCAAAAACAGAGTCCCCATCACAGCATCACACCAACCCCTGTGTGACCTGGTTCAGAGAGTGCCACCAAACTCCAAGCAGGGGCTGTCACGTTGAATCTTATGGGATTTGCAAGGGGATAGGCTCTGAACGTCAAAAAATTTGCTTGGTCCTTCCTCAGATTGCTTGTATTGCTCTTTTAAAATCTTCTTTACAATAAGGATTTTTAGTTTGTCTTGCTTAGTTCATTTTTTCCCCTGCTTTAAACCCATTCTGCAGTTGGAGTGATGAGGATGTAGTCAAGATGTTTAACAGATTTTGTAAAAGGCTAATCCAGGTTCTGTTCTTCCAGTAAGCAAGTCATCCATGATTTTAACAAAGTGGGACTTTTTTCTCACTCGGTAACAAAGTTAATTATTGACAGCTACATTTTTACCTGCTGGAAATGGATTGCGGATGTGACCCGCACCAGAGCTCTTGGGAGGAGAAAAATAAAGACACTTTCTTTCAAAAATCAGTGCCTGTGAGGCGGGTCAGCCCTCTGTGGTGCTGAGCAGTGTGGCAGCTGCTGCCACTTGCCGCGGTGGGGACAGCAGGGAGGTGGCACCCGGGTGCTGAGCTCAGTGTCAGGGGAGCCACAGTTCCGTGGTCATTCCTGTTCTCCTCCAAGCCATGGGGAACAGTGGTGGTGTTCAGCCAGGATTACACCAAGGAGCTTTTCAGACAGGGTATTGCATGGAAATGCGTTTTTGTTTCCAGTTGTGACACAGGGAGATGCAGAGCTGTCCCTCCCTGCACTGCTCTGCTGCGGTGGTTTCTGACACCACGAGGAGAGCAAAAAGGAAAGAGCTGAGCACTGCTGCCTGCCAGGGGAGAGGAAACCCACTGTACCTACCTTAAAACATCATCCTGCTGTTGCAAAGGTGTGTTCTCGAGATTAGTTAAACAGGTCTCATGTTTTCAAGCAGTGCCTTTCCTTGGACAGTATGGAAAACCTGGAGCTTGTTGAGTCTGGGAAGCTGGTACTGTTGGTTTCATTTTCTGTACATACTGGGGGAGTCTGTGGTGTTTGCAGACTTTAAATGTGTGAAATCAAACGGGTGACATCTGTGGTGAAGCTCATACTTTCTGCAGTAACAGACGGTAGCTGTTCTAGTGTTTTGCATAATTTTCCTTTATGGTTCACCCAAAGAGGACTAAAAGCCCAACCCACTCATTTTTCCTTTCCTGTTGATGTGCCTGGACACATTTCAGGGGGTATCATCACTTTAAAATGATGCTATTAAAACACAGGGCGGGGAGGATAAAAAGAGGGTCAAGAGGGCAGGATCTGAATCAACACCGGAAGGGAGAAACATCAGATAGCGAGATGCTCAACCTGAGGGGGTGTGAGAGGTGGGGAAGGGGCAGCAGTGTCATGAAAGGGGTGTGGATGGCGTGGATGCCAGAACTGGCGTTTTCCTCGCTGCCTCAGGCTGGAGTGGAGGGACCTGTGGCAGCGCTGAGTGCTCAGCATCGGGGCAAGTTTTCCATCCCCTGCCGCTCCTGCAGGGATGATTTTCCAGAGCAGGCTGCTCGGATTTGGCAGCGGTGGGTCAGCACAGCGCTGGCTTGATTTTGAGGAATTATAAAACGGAGCGCGGCCGAGTTGCCCCTTTCCAAACAAGGGTAAACCGAGAAGTGAAAAGCTCATCAGTGCCGGAGAGCATCGGGGGAGTGACCCACCCGTGTGGGGGCCGGTTCCACCCTCCGTGGGGCAGCGGGGTCGAGGCGTGCGGGGCGGGCAGCGCCCGGGGGTGCCCCTGGCACCCCGCACACCCATCGGGGCGGGGCGGGGGTCCCGGCCACCGCCCCGCAGAGGGGCCGGCTCGGCGGAGGGGGCGGTGTGACGGGCGTGGGGAGCAGCCAGTGCGCGGCGAGGGGCCGTGCCGGGCCGGGCCGCGCTGGGCCGGGCCGGGGGCATGGCTCGCTGCCCGGCGGGGCGGGGGGCGGCCGCAGCCGCTCGCCCTCCGCCATTCGCGCGGCCGCAGCGCGCACCGCGGAGCCGGGGGGCAGCGCCCCGCGCCCCGCCATGGCCGACCCGGCCGTCAGCGCCCACCTGGAGGGCATCATCTCCGACTTCGAAGGTGGGTGGCCCCGCCGATGGAGAGGAGAGCGCCGGGGGTTGGAAGGGGCACCCCGCGGGGGGAGCCCGGGAGGGAGCGGCCGCTTTTGGGGCTCAGCCGGGAGGAGCTGCAGCCGCGGCGGAGCGGGTTAAGCTCGGCTCGGCTTGGCTTCCCCCGGGCTCGGCTTTCCCCGGGATCGGTTGCCGCAGTCTCCCCGCGCCGCCGGGGCCCCGGTGGTACCCGGGGAGGGGTCCTGGCTGAGGCTGGGGTGGCACCCCGCGGGTAGGGAGGGCTGGAAGGAGCGGGATGCCCCAGGGCGGCATCCCCAGGGCTGTCGGTGCCTTTTGTCCGGAGCGGCTGAGCCCGGTGGGATCTGCCAAGGCAGGGTCTTACGGGATGTTTCTCCTTTCCTGCCCTTCCCGAGTTCATTTATATAGTTTTTTTTTCAGCTGAAAACACCCGCCCGACCGGACTGAAAGTCTGAAACAAAAAAGCCAGGCAGAGGTCCTAATGTTGATTCCCAGCTTTGGGGTGCGAACACAGCCCTGGAGTAACTGGGATGTGGATAACGATCCCAAGTTTCCCGTGTCCCCGTAGCGGGAGCTGCCTGCCCTGCCCTGGGAGCTCTGCAGTTCTCTCGTGGCAGAGCTCCAGCGGCCGCAGCGCTGATCCAGGACCTCCGTGCGGCCCCTCGGCGGGCGGACCGGGATGGCTTCTCCCCGCGTCCCTGCCTCTTCTTGCCTGGTCTTCTGGCTTTTTCAGGCCAGAAAACAAGCCAGCGGGGAGCGTGCTGCTGCCAGATGGGTCTGGGAGTGAGAGACAGGCAGAAGAGGGCTGGGGGGGCTGTGCCTGAAGCAGGCGTTGAGAGCTCGGCTCCGGGGAGCTCATCTTCCCGAGCGGAGTTTTGGAAGAGCAGATCCATCCCTACGCACTCGCGCGTCCTGGCAGCGACCCAAGCNTAAAAAAAAGAAAAAAAAAAAAAAGAAAAAAAAAAGAAAACCAACCAAACCCCGCAAGAAATAGCGGAGATGTTGGGGCCGCGGTGAAAGCTTATCCAGGGGCTGCGTGTGCACCGCTATAGGCTGAGCCTCCACCGCCTCCTGGAGAGACCCAGCCTGGCCTTCGGGAAGCGGAGCTCTGCTGTTTTTCCTGCTGGGGAGCCGAGGAAGCTCAGGGCACAGGGGTTCCTCTTCCAGGTCAGGCAGGAAACGGGTGGCAAAGCCGGGGTCTCTGCAGTCCTTGTCGTAGGTTTTAGGCACGGTCACCTCCCCTGTTTCCAGCCCGTGGGCTTTCTCCGGCTGCGGTTGGCAGTGGAGGGCACAGCAGGAGGCTGAGGGAAGTCACGTCCCTCAGGAAGATCGGAGCTAACAAGTGTTGGGACACACAGAGTGACCCGAACCCAGCACCCTTTTGGTGCTGGGGGTTCAAGGGCGCCTTTGTGACTGTCCTTGAGGGACGCGTGAGCTTCCCCACCACAGGGCTGATGTAATTACAGCTTCCCTCTCGCTGCCCCGATTGCATTTGAATCTCTGAAGAATGACTAATTCCCTACTCGGATACGATGAAGGCTCTGCCGTGGGCCCCGGGGCTGCCTTTTGGGCTGTGTGTGCTCCTTCGTGGCACCGAGCAGCTCTGTATCGCCTTTATTTTCTGTCTATGGAGCACTTAATAGTTCCTGCCTGTGCGGAGGGAGAGGCTGGGCACAGCTCCGTGCATCTGAAGCCAAAAGGTCTGGCCTTGCCCTTGAGCGGGGATCTGGGCTACTGTTTCACAAGTTAATTAGCTCTCAGGGTTGCACAGCAGCTTCCCAAAAAAGCAGGCAATTAATCACCAGCCCGTAGGGCAGGAGATGCAGTGTTCCTGTCTGCTGGGTGGGTACCTCAACCCCACGCAGCCCCTGGCCAGGCAGGAAAGATCTGCCAAAAATACCACGGAGCAGAAACCCCAGACCGTCCAGAGCTCCCTTTGTTCCCGCCAGTCACACACTGCCTGCCCTCCCCAGTCACCCTGGCTGTTCCTGCCTGTTTTCCCCCAGCACCCGTGCCAGTTTTCCTCCCAGCATCCCTGCCTGGTTTCTTGTCCCTGCTGTGTTGCAGCAGGCAGGGAGCTGCAGCCTCGGCTGTGGAGCTGCCAGTCTCGGTGAGCCTGAGGAGGATGCAAGGGCCCTTGGGGAGAGGGGAGCAGTACCAGGTACTTGATTCCAGCTTAAGTAACGTTTGGGAAGAAAACAGAGCACAGCAGAGTGTGTGCTTCCTTGTGCCCGGTGCTGTGATGGGGATGCTCACAGTGTCCATCTTGCCCTGACCAGCAGGTCCTGCAGGAGGCCCCCAGAAAAGTCCAGGGGCTTCTGCCCCAGAGAAACTGTGGATGTCCCATCCCTGGAAGTGCTCAAGGTCAGGTTGGATGGGACTCTGAGCAGCCTTGTTTAGTGGAAGATGTTCTCCCTTATGGCAGTGGGGTTGGAAATAGATGATTTGTAAGGTCTCTTCCAACCAAACCCTTGCTGTGATTCTAATCCCCCTTATTTGACTGACAAAAGCTTCCTCGTCTCTAATGGGGCAGAGCATCCTTAGGTCTGTGGTTTGCCAGGATTTACAGAGCATAATAGCTCTGCCCCTGGGTTTATAGATTCTGGCAGGTTTTCAGGAGTGTGGCTGGTTCAGCTGTGGTTGCAGCAGTGCTTCCCAAGCTCACCTCAGCCTCAGAGGGGGCTGTGGGTCCCTCAGCTCTCGGGGGTCTCAGGCACAGACCCTGAGCTGCAGGGAAGGGAGGCTGCAGTGCTGAATCAACCTGGTGAGATGCCTGTGCAGTGTGTTAACAGTCTGTGCACCCCAGACCTCCCTGATCCAGCCCAGGCTGGGTGATGTGGGGGTGCTGGTGTCCATGGTGCTCCCCTGAGGAGAGGTTGGATGTTCTTGCTCACAGCTTTGGTGGTTGTGATGCTGCACAAAGGTCATTCCACAGCGTGGTACTTGTCCTCCTGACAGAGGTGTAAAGCACTGTGCAGTCAGTATCTGCTGCCTGGTAGTGAGGCAAGAGAGATCTGCTCCAGCCCCTCATCCTGGTGGGATGTAGCTGCTGCCGAGCAGAGTCCCAGGGTAACTGAGGGATGTTTTTGCTGGCCCTTGCTGGTGGTGAGCTGGCAGGACTGATGCCAGGCACTCCTTGCCTTTGCCAGTGCTGTCAGTCAGCACCAGATTCATTTCCCTGTGATGTTGAAACACAAATTGTCACAGTGGGTGTAAACTGTGCCTGGTGGAAATGCTGAGCAGGGCTGTGAGTGTGCGGAGAGGCAGGAGGGTGCCCAGGAGTTCTGTGTGCTGGCTGGGGGCACAGCTTGGTGGGGGCAAAGGCTGGCAGCTTTGCTCTGGCAGAAACCATGAGACAGCATTTGTTGGTGGCCCTTAATCCCTGATTTTCCCATTGCTCAGAGCCCAGCTCCCGTGGGGAGTGTGTGCTGCCTGGTGGGTGAGCCGTGGCAGTGCTGTGGAGCTGGGTGGGGAGCCTCCCGCCCTGCCAGGACATGACACTGCTGATCAGAAGGTTTCTCTGGCTATTTTATTTATTTACTCTTCCTTACTATTGCACACTTTCCAGACACTTCTCTCACCACCCAGTGCAGGGTATTTTTGGTACAGCAGACTTTGTCTCCATCAGGTACAAACTCATGCTAAGTTACGTCGCCAAAAAACCATCGCCCAGCTCATTTTTAGGAGGGCGCTGCATTATAAATAGGCTTTTCTACATGCACAAAACTCAGGGGCTCGTCCTTAAAATTTCCTTGGGCAGATGCCCGGGATGTCTGTGGGACACGTGGCCGTGGTGCATCCCCAGGGCTGTGCAGGGCCGGCGTTCCTGCTGCCCCGGGGAGCAGCTGCAGCCGCGTGCTGCGGATGCTGGGACTCAGCCCCGGGCTAATATTAGCAGGAACGTGCCAGCAGGGGTGATGTGCCTTGAATTGAGCAGAGTGGAAAGCCCTGGAGGTGGGCTGTGTTGGTGTGAGTGTCTAGCTCAGGTCCGAGGTGTGGTCCCTAAGCCCGGCCCAAGGCTTTGCAGGATGAGCCCCGGCCTGGCTCAAAGGCAGGGCTGGGAGCTGAGCGTGTGACTAACGGTCCCTCGTGTGCCAGGGCTCAATGCCTGGAAAAGGAAACACAAAAAAGATCTTTCCGATTCACAGCCTGGATCATCCCAGCCCTAGGAGCGAAGCAAAGCTCCTCAATTGTTGGATTTCCTGGGCTGTCCACGGAATGTCGTACTGCGGCTGGTCTCTCCTGGAGCTCTTCATCACCAGCTCGGTGTGGGCAGAGCCAGAGCTGCTCACTGATGCAGCTGGTGCTCCAAGGCAGCAAAGACACCTCTGATACCCTCAAAGCTGGGCTTTCCAGCCACTTCAGAGTGTTTTATCTCTTATTCCACATCTACATTTCTCTATCCGAGACGAAAGGATGGGCTGGATGGGAGTTTTCTGCCAAATCCTCACGTGGTGGGAGAGGAAGGAGCCAGAGGAAGGTGCCTGTGGGAAGGGAAGTTTTGTGTCTTCCCCAGAATAAGCTGTATCTTCCCCTGCAGAACCTGCCTTTGCGCCGCAAAGTCAAAAAACTGCTTCTGCCTGGTCACAGCAGTGGGTACCTGCTGTAGTGGGTTGGGATTTTTCCTGTAAAAATCTAATTCTTTGGGAATAAAAAGGTTGTGAGGGAGTGGGAAAGGGGAGAACAGGTGATCTCTCAGAGCTCACATGAACTGGGCTCTGGGGACCACCTCTGGCCCTGGTTAGGGGATGGGTCTTTACATCAGAGCCAGGGCAGCTGCTTTGGTTTGGCAAGGATAGTGCTGGTGCCTGGAGGTGAGTCAGGGGCTGCAGCACGTACCCATGCTGCCTCTTCCCAGTCTCTGGGATCTTGGAAGCACCTTTCCCTCAGTAAGGGACTCACTGAAGTGCTGCACTCTTTGCTCGTTGCCTCTTGCTGGATTAGGGCAGTGGAGTGAGTGGGAATCACCTCTGGAACATGTTGGGTCAGGTCTGATAGCTCTGAGCGACCACGGCTCTTGGCCAATACACACCAGGAAACCTGGGGCTGAATTACTGCCAGGCATTAATTAACCTGGCACCTCTGGGTGCCCCATGACCTCACTGGGTGCTGGTTTAATTTATGCTTTGTTGCCCTTTTCCCAGGATCCAGGACTGAGACAGCAGCCACAAAAACCTGGACAAGAGTGTGTCATAAATCCAAAGACAATAATGGAGACTTCCGAGCCCATAATCATTCCAGATATTCCCATTTCTGACTTTGATATTTAAGGTTGCACCTTCCTGCAAGAATGTCATACAGGCTCGTTCCATCTCCCAACCTCCCTGGCCCCTCCTGCTGCAGTGAGCTCTGGCACCTCTAGAGATGGTCTTTAGAGATGGGATGTGGAGGCAACAAGCCAAGTGACCCTAAATCCTGGTTAAGCTTGTTTGAAGGCTGTAAGACGAGTCAGTGGGTCTGAGTTCAGTTCCTGGTGGGGCTGTGCCTGGTTGGTGGGGGTCAGGGTCCATCAGGGGAGCTCTTTGTGGGCTGTCATGGCCTTCACAGGGATGGGGTTGTGTCCTGGCCACCTGCCATGTCACACTGGGTATTGTTTGGTGCTGGCACCCCTCTGGTGGCACCGGCAGTTTGTACCCAGCTGGTGACATTGTGGGGAAAGCCCTCCTGGGTGCAGGAGACCCCTCCTCCCTTCCTTCCCTGCCACAAACAGTGCAGGTAAGAAGTAACCCTTGGGCAAGAAGGGGTTTGTTGCTGGCTCCAGCTGGGTCTCCTGATGGCTGTGACTCAGGCTTTTACCCTGATTGCTTTTGTGAGGCTGCTGGAGGGAACTCAGCCCTTGGGTCTCCTGGGGACACCTGCAGAGCATGGCCCACGGGCCGTGTCCATCCAGGCTGGCTCTTGGTTGGTTTGTGTGCCAAAAGGGGACGTGCCGTGGGTGGTGTGTGACCCTGCACCCTCTCAGTGCTGCAGGCACCCAGGCCAGGGCAGTCTGGGGTGGTGGGGTGCCTGTTGCCCAGGTGTGGTGTCACAGTCAGAGTCAGCCAGCCTCCTGTGGATTGCAGGGCAGGGGACACTGTGACATCAGTCTGTGCCACTGTCCTGGCAGTAGAGGTGGCAGTTTGGGACCCAAGCATCACAAAACTGTGCAGCCCCTCGCTAGGGTGAGGTGGGTGCTCTGCAGCCTCTGCCAGCCCTGGGGGTGGTGGCAGGGATTAGTGGCATTGGCCAGCTGCACTGGTTTGGGAGACAAGGAGTGTGGTGAGCACTGGGGTTGGGACTCTGTCTTTCTTTCATCTCGGCCATTGGAAGTAAAAATACAGGGAAGTGTGAAAAGGATGGATTTAGTTTTATTTTTCAAAGCACGTTTCCCAGGGAGGAGGAAGGAGGAGGGCTCTTCTCTCTGCCAGCCCTCAGGACTTTTGGACAACAGCTCACACTGCAGTGCTGGGTGTCCCCTCCAAGAGTCGTCAGAGCTGGCTGCAGGGACAGCAGCAATCAGCAGGAGTGGGCAGCACTGCAGGGGTGAAGGGCTCCTGGGTCCCTCCTTGTCCCTTTCACCAATTTACCCTTTTCCTGTAGCTTTTTAACCAACATGTTGCAACACCGCCCAACAAAGCATCTTCTCAAACGGAGACTTCACTGATTTAATCACCCAGTCCCTGCTGCCCAGGCTGGTCACCCACCTCAGTCACTCTCCATGTCCCTTGGATTCATGACACCTGGGGGTGGCATCTGTGGCACCAGCACGGGGCAGGCTGGGCTCTGCAAGACCATCTGCATCATACTTTTGTCTCTGGGTAATCGTTTGGAGGCATTTTAGAAATATTAGTGAGCCAAAGCAAATCTCCAGCCCCATGGGAGGCGGAGAAAAGATTTATTTCTCTCCTTCCTCCTCCCCCTATGAAAGGAAACTGGAGCACGGACCGGAGGCAGGAGCTGGAGTGAGGCAGTAATGCAATCTGCTGGGCTGGATACCCCGTGTTTTATGTAATTTTCTGTACAAGTATGAAATGAATATAAGGGGTGTAAAATGTACTGGTCTGATCTGGAAGCATTTTGCTGCGAGTTAATGGTTATGTAAACCCGAGTGTAATGGAGAATCAAGCTAAAATCTTTTGAGAACTGCATTATAGTGACTGGGAAGCTGGGATTTTCTATTAATCTGAGTGTGGATTTTTTTTTTTCTATTCTTAGTCCTGACTTTGCTTTTGCATGTTCATTTCTAGGAAAGGAGCAGTTTGCTGCATCAGCCTCAAGCTGTTTTATACCTTGCTGTGAATGAGAGAAATGCTGCTTTGATTGATGTCAGAGCCCTGAACTTGCACTTATCCCCAAATTTCCACCAGAGCTCACCTCTTGGTACTGTTTACACCATTCAGGAAGGCCCTGCATGGTGACAGCACATTGCCAGCCTTTTCTTGTACATGTGATTCAGACCAGGAAATCTACTGCTACTTTCTTTGAAGGCTGTCTGTGAAATCAGAGAAAGGATTTATTTGGGCATAAACTGTTCATAACCTGACCTAGGACAGCGTGAAAGTCAGGGTACAACAGCAGGATGTCACTAGATATATGTAGATAAATACATAAAGANNNTTTTTTTTTTTTTATAGGTAGTGCAGCAAGGTTGGTTTATTGGTAGAGGAAAAGTGTGAAGCCTCCTGGCACAAGCACGGGGAGGGGCCCCAGCAACCCTAACTTCTCTTCTTTCTTTTGTTAGCTCAACAGAAGCTTTGGGAAAGGTGCCTTTAAAATTTCCTGCCTTGGTTTCTGTGGATGTGAGAGGGGGTCTGAGTTTCTCAGGCTGTTTTGAAGCTGTGTGTGTTCACAAAGTCCTGCCAGCTTGTGCAGCATTTTTTGCTGCCTGCGCTGCCAGGGATTTTCCATCTCAGACCCATGATTTTGACCCCACTGAGGGGCTCAAGGGAGCTGGGAGCACCTTGTTGTTGAGGATGGGGTAAAGATATCCTGCTCTGGCCCTGCAGCAGGGGTGCAGCTCCCTTCCTTTTCTTCTGTGGGACCTTCAGGTTTAACAAACAGTGGCTATACCCTATAGGTACGTGCAGAACACCCCGCTTGACCCCATAACTGAGCCCTCAGTTCACTCCAATGCACCCATCTCTGCTATGGGTGGTGGCAGCTCTTCAGTGGCATCACTCAGGGGAGGTTTGGATGAGCCAGACCCAGGTGGCCCTATGGTGAGGTGGGCAAACACTCTCTGCTCTCAGCCTGGGCCAGCAGAGCACCCTGCTGCCTGTGCCAGGGCTCTGGGAAGCTTTCAGGGCCGTGAGCAGTGAATGCTGGGTTGGGTTTCCAAGGGTTCCTTGAAAGATGAGAGCTGCAGCCTCCCCCCTTTCCTGCCTGGGAACAGGAGGTGACCATCTGGTAGCAGTTTAGAGCGAGCCCTGCCTCTCAAACGGTGCCATTGTGTGGTGGGAAATAACGGGGCGCCGCCTGCCCCGGCCCCATAAGCCTCTGACGTGTCCAAAAACCCAAGGAAAGCTCTCTGTGCTTAAGCAAGCAAGCAAATGTAACCCCGGGGTTACGGAGACCACGCGAGGGGCACAGGATGTTTAATGGGAAGCAGTTGGGAGCTGCAGGCACGGCAGAGCTGGAGGCTCCGGCTGGGAAGGGGGTCCCGGAGGAGTCAGCGTCCTTTGCTGTTTATTTTGGTCTCCTCCTGCGCTCTGTGCAGAGATGTTTCCTTGTGTAAAGCCTCCCCTGGCCCGTTGGTGGGATGTTCTGTTGGAAAAGGAGAGGGAGGAGGAGCAGATGTTGCAGATGTTCCCTGGCTGACCCCCCCGGGGTGCCCGGAGCAGGGTGAGTGTGGTGGCAGCGTGCTGTGTGCTCCAGAGCTTCCAGCTGGGACACGTGGAGTCCTTGTGCAGGAACCACATCCCTGCGTGGCATCTGGGCACCCTTGGGCTTGCCTGGGACTCCCAAGGAGGGACTTCCCTTCTGCAAGAGCTGTGCATGTGGGAGTCCCCCGTGGCCCTCACTGGTGGAGCAACATCTTGGCTGTTGCATGAGCTGCTGGGGTTTGAACCAGACCTCTGCCCTGTGTCCCTGGCTGAGAGGATCCTGAAGAGCAGCTTTAACTGCTGGCGTGTGACCTGCTGGTGCCTGGCTGGGGGGTGACCGTGAGGACGCCGTGGCCTCACTGTGCAGCCATCCCCAGCACTGCTGCATAAAATAGAAAAAGAAATCAATGTTTTCTCCTTTTCATCCCCTGTGCCTGCTTGGGGAGCATCTGAGCAGGATGAAGGCACACAGTTCTTTCCCCCAAGTGCCTGTCTGGCATGGAGCACGTTTGGGTTTTCAGGAGGGAGTGTCCTTGTGCACGGGCAGCAGAGCACCTCGGGCAGCCCCGTGCCTCCCTCATCCGACAGCAGGATTAGCTGTGGTATTTTTGAAGCCAGGCCTGCAGAGCTGAGGGTTGCTGAGCAAAACACTGTGACCTTGAGAGGTTTGCAGAGGTCTGGTCCCCAAAGAACATTGCAGTGAGAGGTTCCCAGCCCAGGGATGATGGTGGTGGGCTGTTGGTGGTGGGCCTGTGATGGTGGTGGGCTGTTGCAGAGGTTGGAAATCTCATTTTAGGGGATTTTGGGCTTTCCCTGCCTAAAAGCTGTGGCCTTCAGCAGTTGTGGATTGAACCAGAGATGTCTGAATGGGTCTGGAACTGGATGAAAGAAGCACATGGCAAAGGCAGTGCAGGTTCAGCCCCACGAGTATCTCCAGAGGAAGGGAAGGAAGGGTGGTGCTCAGCACTTGTGCCACTTTCCCTGCCAGCTGCCTCCAATGCCAGCTGGTCAGTGCAAAGCTGCAGGTGGGGCTGGGGCAGCCCTGCTTGTGTCCAAAACCACCTGGAAAATACAATAGTGGGGACAGTCCTGCAGTGTGACCAGCCCAGGCCCTGCTCAGGGCAGGGACACCTTGTTTGGGGCTGCCAGGGATGTGACAGAGAGCCCTTGGGGACACAGAGGATTAGCCACAACTGCCCATGGGGGACCCTGGCGTGGCAGGTGGGAGTGGGGTGTGGGGCCCTAGAGCCCTGCCTTGCCTTCAGCTCCTGTTTTTGTGAGGAGTAGGGACACTTCCCTGCAGGAAGCTGGGAGGAGGGTCATCTGCAGCAGAGGCTGTTTACTTTCCTTTCCTGGCTCTGGGCAGGACACACTATTTATAAGGTTTTTCTCTTTTTTTGAGAGCTGTTGTGTTTCCTGAGGTGCTTCTCTCTTCTCATGCAAAGAGGAGAGAGGCAGCGCTGAGCAGGGACCTCCAGCCATGCCCGGTCCCTCTGAGGGCCACCATTGCTGAAGGTGACATTCCTAAGGATCGTGTTCATGGCAGTGGGGCTCTGATCAGAGGTGGAAACACAAACCCTCGTGGTCACAGTCCTTCTCCTTCCTTGTGCCTGGGATGTCTGAGCTTCTCCAGACCACGCTGAATTCAGGGCAGTGGCCAAATGTGCCAGCAGGACAAGCTGGGTACCGAAATCCTGTGAGACCATGAGATGGACACCCCATCCTGCAGAGCCATGGGTGAGAAAGCTCCTGAGTTGTCCCCAGGCAAGTCAGTGACCCAGCTGGGGAGGGAATGCCACTGGGACCAGGGGCTCCTCATGATTTTGCTGTCGGAACTGTGCTGAGCCATTTGTGCCCCTCTTTGGGGTGCAGGTTCCTTGCCCAGCCCCTCAGCACCCCCTTCCTGCCCGTTGGCACCGCAGCACAAGGGGGGAGTTATCTGCAGGGCCTGGTTGTCCTGAGACTAATCATGGTTCTGCAGCTCTGCCTTGGGTTTTTTGAACCCCTTTGTGTCTGGGCTTTGACCTTTTTCTCTTTTCTGCAACAGGGCCCAGAAGGAATTGGAAAAAAGCCATTTCTGGGTGTTGTAATTCAGTCCAGCCTTTTGATAAGGCTGGGGGCTGGCTGTGCTCCAGAAAGACCCATGAGTGGCATTGGGCAGGTTTACCCTGGGCTTGGGGCTCTTTGTGGGCTTTAAAGTCAAAAGAAAGGGCCATGTGGGTCAGCACTGCAATGGGGTTACCCACCACTTCTTTAGGAAGTGGCAGCAGGGCTCCAAGGAGCAGAGATGATGGATGTGGCTCATGTGAGGAGCCCTTGGAGGTCAGCAGGGCTGTTTGTATCCAAAGCTCATTAGCTGGTCAGAAAGAAATCCCCAAAGCACTTGGTGCTGAGGGATCTCCAGGGCAATGTTCGCTAAGGAAAGATCCTCGTCAGCATTTCCTTTGCTGCCGGGTTCCTTGAGAGCATTTACCCTGTTCCTCAAGGCACGTCTCTCAGGAGGTTATGGGGCTTGTTAAAGGAAAGAGGTGGAGACTGAGCTGGCTGGAGGAGTGACAGGCAGGTTTGAAGAGCCAGATGTGGGCAGGACTGTGATTCCATCCCTCAGGGAGCTGCCAGGGCCGTGCCCTCTGCTGCTCTTGCCCACCCAGCTTTGCTCAAGGCCAGGCAAGGGCTCCCTGTTGGGTCCTCCCTTTCCCTCGCTTTGTTTCCAGCAAAATGCAAACTGGGCTTGGCTGGTGCATTGTTTTAAACATGGGGGGTTTGGGAAACAAAAAAAACCAACAAAACAAACCCAGCTAAAATGTTAGTTTCTGGATAAAGTGTGTGATGGAGAAGGGAAACTAGAAAATCTGTGCTGGAGGGTCAGAGCTCCAGCTCAGGGTTGGAGACCTGAGAGTCGGAACGTGTTGAAACAGCTTTCCAGTGTGGGGCCTTTTTTGGATTAATTATTCTGGGGCTGCTGAGAGCTGTGACTTGGACACAGAGCTGCAGTGCATGGGCTGTGCCAAGCGCAGACTGCAGGGCAGGGACTGCTGCAGGGAGCACCCTACCCCTGTGAGCAGGTGATGGCGGGGCTGGGAGGGCTCCACGGATGTCAGAAAAGAGATAAATCTGAGCAAAAGCATTTTTAGTTTTCTTCATTGCCTCCCTCCCTTCTATCAATATCTGAATATTTCTGAGATGCAAGACAGACCGTTTTGTCACCAGGTGTCCTTTGTGGGACCCATCCTGGGTTTAAAGGGTGGTTGAGTGTCGTGCTTTGGTGCTTTCCTCTCTCCACGGCCACAGAGCAGCCGTGGTGCTGTTCCCATCACCCTGACATTGGGGTTGGATCTCTCTCTGCTCCCTCCCTGCCCATGCCAGCTGGGTCCCCACCCTTGGGAGCCCATCCCAGACTCCTGTTGCTTCCCAGCAGTTCCCATGCTGGGATCTGAGCCACAACTGGGGCACACGGGTGTGTGTCCATCCACGCCTGTCTGTCTGAGCACAGAGGGGCTTTTGCCAGGTCACAACATCCTGGGGGAGGCTCCTGCTCCCAGGCTCCTCAGTGCCCATCCAGGCTGGTTTTGCCCCACATTTGATTTAAAGCCTTAGAACAGGCTCCCCAGATTAAGTGATAGCACGAGGGTTATAGGTGTGTAGTTTGAATAGTATTGTGTGATTTCACAAAATGAAATACTTAGATTTAAGATTTTAGTATACAGTAATACATGTGAGTCAAGATAGAGGACTTTAGGTGTTGCCCAAGTCCTTCTTCTTCACCTTCTCCTTCCTTCTTCTTCATAGGTTTAAGTAGTTTTCTGTAATTAGGTAAAAAATCTGCATTACAGGCCTTAAGTAGTCATTATTGAGTCAAAAGTATAAATAATACAGATGTCATCTCATTATTAAAGGATTATCACCTAAATAACCTTGGAAAGAGTCAGAGGTGTCCATTTTACCTCATTTCTCTAACTTGCTAGATTGAGTCTGTAAATAGATAAGAAATAATAAACATCCAAGTCCAAACACAAACTGCGACTCCTGTGTATTAATCCCGACCTTAGCAGAGAAACAAAAAGGCAAACCCATCACACTGTCCAGCAAACGGATGTGTCCGAGGGATGAAGGGTCCCCATGTCCCCAGGCCCTGCCCTGTGGGGTCACAGCAGCCCTGGATGTTTCCTGCGTGGTGGCTCCTCTCCAGCTCCACCCCAGGGCTGGGAGGACCTCCCGGGATGAGGCAGAGCTGTGCTCCATTCTCTCCCTGGGATCCCAATGTCCTGTGGGATCTCAAGCCCGGGTTTTTAAAGACTAAATCTCACTGCTGCTATTCTGTTAATGTAAAGGATGGGTGGGCTCAGTGCTGGTGCTTGTGCTGGCCATCAGCAGTGTGGCTGTCACCACACCAGCTCAGCCTTGCCTCGTGGAGGCTCCTTTGGGATCCCAAGGCTGTGCCTTATCCTGCCCTGACCCTGTGCTTGCCTGGGGGTTCTGGGGGGATCAGAGGGTGTTGGAACTCTGCAGGCTGAAAATTTCAGGCTTTCTGTTCTAAAAGACACTGACCCTCAAGCAAGCACTGCATTTGACCTGAGGCTGGAACAGAGTCCTGAGATTGAGTTATGGCACTGGGGTTGTGGGTGGGTAGTTTGAACAGTATTGTGTGATCTCACAGGGTGAAAAACTTAGATTTAAGATTTTAGTGTGTAGTAATATATGGAGCAAGACGGAGGATTTAAGGCATTGTCTAAGTCCTTCTTCACCTTTTTCTTTCCTCTTCTTCATGGGTTCGGGTGGTTTTCTGTAATTGGTTTGTAAAGTCCACATTGCAGACTTCAGGTGCTTAGTTATTGGGTTTAAAGTAAAAAAAAAAAATTAGGTGGCATTTCATAATTGGACAGATTGTCCTTGAAAAGACCTTGTAGAGATAGAGGTACTCCATTTTACCTCCATTTTCCAGCTTGCTAGTTAGAGCTCACAGCCGGTGAGGCTGTAACATAGATAAGAAATAATAAACACCGAGTCCAAACACGAAATTGTGACTCCTGTGTGTTAATCCCGGCTCTAACACGAAGAAAAAAAGAAGATGAAAGCCAAATGGCTTTTCGATGGGCTGCAGCAGTGATTCCCTTTCTGTGGAGTTCAGCCTTCTGTTTCTGGCTGGGTCCTGTAAGGAGTGGGGATCAGTTGTCCCTTTCCTTGTATCGGGGTCTCAGCTCCGTGTGCTCAAAACACATTTTGCTCCATGTGGTCTCTAGGTTTGTTTTTAAGGATATGAGCTTCTGTGGCTGCCACCTTTGGTTTTCTGGCTGCGTTTGTATGGATTTGGTACTCTCCTGGGATTGTTTTCCTGTTCCCAACTTGGATTTTGCTGGCAGTGCTCACAGTGCCTGTGTTTATCTGTTCATCCTTTGGATGTGAGAGGGAAAGCGAGGAGTTGGAAGATGGATCTCTCTCTTCCCCCAAATCCAGTGCCTTGCTCTGCTCTGCCATACCACTCTGCTCCCCTCAGAGTGTGGGATGGAGGGCAGTGTGGGGATGATTTCTGCTCTGGGGCTGAATTTCCTGGCCCTAATTTGTTTTATTACTGGGGTTTTTTAAGAGGCAGGGCCTTTAATCCCCATCTGCTTAAATGGATTATAAATCCTGGGATGAAGGGGCAGCAGTGAAGTTATGGGCCTTGTGCAGAGTCTGTAAGCATCTCTGGAAACACTCAGGTGGATGGTAACTAAATCCTGAACCACTTTGCATGTTTTTCAGCTCTGAAAAGATCCTTTGAGGTCGAGGAGGTAGATCAGTCTTCAAATTCCTCCACCCCACAAAGACGGGCCCCAAACACCCTCCTCAGGTCCACCGTGTCCAGCTCCACGCAGAAGTTTCAGGAACTCGGCGCCAGGAATTCGGAGCCATCCACCCGCCATGCGGAGCCCACAGTCCAAAGATCCCCCAAACCCCCTCTGAGGAGAGTGGAGCTCTCTGGACCCAAACTGCCCGAGCCGGTGTCCAGAAGAACAGAAATCTCCATCGACATCTCATCCAAGCAGGTGGAGAACTCCACCTCGGCCTTGTCGCGGTTCGGCCTCAAACGAGCGGATGTGGGGCACAAACCCCCCGAGGCGGCGGCCAGGAGGACTGAGATCACCCTGGGCAAGCCCCAGGAGCTGCGCAGGGCTGAGGCCCCACCGGCCTCCAAGATCCCCGAGCTGCCACAGCGCCGGGCCGAGCCCGCCGCCGCCACCACCACGGCCACCGCGCCCGACGCGGCCCCGCGCCGCCTGGACATCCAGGTGGCCAAAGCTGCTGAGGCCCCGGCCATGAGGCCAGCGGAGAGCTCAGAGCCTGCCCTGCCCGCCCAGCACCACCAGGCAGAGCCAAAGCCGCAGCCCGTGCCCGTGGAGAGCCCGCCCAAGAGAGAAGAAGGTGAGTGCAGCGCTGGGTGAGGCTCGGGGTGGGCACGGCCTCAGGGGAGGCTGAGCTGGAACAGAGACTGGACAGAGCTGGAGAATAAAGTAGATATTTTCTTAAATAGAAGAGAATGAAGAGAATTCTCTTAAATTAAAGAGAACAAAAGGGCCTTATATATATATTTTATATATCTATATCTATATATAATTTATATATATATATTAAAAGGCTTTTAGGGTACATCTTGGGCAGGACAAGAGCCTGGCCAGGGCTGCACTCAAGGTGGACCCAAAATGGTCACAAAACGGCTGACCGGTCACGAGGTCTCACACTTTCATTAGTTTTGGCCCATTTGCTTATTGGGGTTTAATTGTCCAATTCCAGCTTCATACAGTGAGGTCCCATCCTTCTTGTTCCTCCCCTCAGCCCACCCTTGTTTGTGCTTTTGGCCATGAAAGTTGTCCTTGGTCTTCAGCAGAAAAAGGATTTGTTTTGTCTCCCTGCTCTGTGAAGAGAGTTTACTAGCACTTAATATGAGGCTCAGAACTGCAGCCCTGGGCAGCACAGAACCTGAAATACATGGAAGCTGAAACTTAAGGCATCAAGGTGTCACACAGGAGATGCCAAGTCTGTGCTGCTCTTTCAGCTCCTGTCGTGACGCCTCTCGAGGCTGCTCTGGGATCTGTGCTCAGATGTGTCCACAGGCAGAGCTGTTAGCCTTGGGTTTATCCTGCCTGAAAGAGCTGTCGGGTTCAATAAGAAATTCTGTCGAGTCTAGAAGAAAAAAAAAAATGAAAGGCCAAAAGCCTGGGTGCGGGGAAATGACAGTTCTGCCAGCTCAGGCCCTGTGTGCACACCCACAGAACCCTGGAAAGGCTCTGAGGTGTGGGAGAGGTGCTGGCTCTGGAAGTGTTGTTGGGATATCATTGTTTGGTGTTGTTGTTTATGGTTGTGGGGCAGGAACCGCCTCTTCATTAGCAGAAGTCAGGGTTTTTTGACCTTGGAGACAAAGTCTAATAACAACATGGACCAGAGCCACTATTAAACTGGAGACCTGGCTTGTATTAGCTCTATCTTGTTTTCAATTAATTCCATATTAAAGCTAGCTTCTCTCCCTTGCCAGCTGTCATTTATTCTCCATAATGTTTTGGAGATTTTCCTTTCAGACCTGTTAATTACTTTTCCATTCTCCATTGCCCATGAGCCCTCTCCTGTGAGGGATCCAGTGGTCGGGTGGAGGGCACCCCCTCCCTCCCCACCCTGTGCCTCTCCCTGGGGGCTGTGGGATGGGGTGGGGTGGCTGAGCCAGGACCTGGGAGGTCCGTGCCTGGCCCTGGAGCTGGACCAGGGCTTCCATCCACCCCCTGTGGTCACAGTGACATGCAGAGGCCAGGCTGTGGTGTGTGCTGGTGTAAAACCAAGCCAGGAGTCAGCAGGGGAGCTGATGTCAAACCTGCAGGACTCAGGTGGGGTTTTCTTACTGTGCGTGGTGCAGGTGTGGCTTTTCTGAGCTGGGCTTTTTTACAGGCTTGGGCGTCTCCAGCTGGGCACAGCTGAGCTCTCAGCCCCAACCCAAGGATGGGGTTTGTGTGAGCCCCCTCCCTGTCCCCAGCTGCTGTGTGTGGTGCCCAGGAGGCCCATCCTGCCCCGTGGGTGGGTGCTCAGCCTTGTCCTGCTGGGTCTGGGCTGCTCTGAGTGTGCCAAGCTCTGAACCCCACGGATGGCTGAGCACTTTAAGAGCAGAAGGCTGTCTGAGCTGCTGAATTCTCCAGCTGCCCAGGGCAGGGAGAGAGAGGGACAGCTGCTGGGATGAGTGTTACCCCTGAGCCCAGCTGTCTGGAGTCTGCCTTGCAGCACGAGCCAGCCTGGGGCTGGTACAAAAGGGGCTTTCAGTCCAAATGTCTCCAGGAATCATCACAGAATGGTTTGGCTTGGAAGGGACCCTAAAGATCATCTAGATCCAGCCCCACTGGCACGAGGAGCCAGAAGACAAAGCTGGAGGGGTGGTGAGGGCTCTGTCTCCTTTTCCCTGTGTGTCAGCACAAGGGCACAGCCAGGGTCACTGCCAGAGCACAGGTCCCCTTCCTGGTCATCTCCTCCTCCCCTGCCATCACTTGAGGTTGCCCTGCTTTGCTGTCACACAGGGCCCCATTTTGGGGTGCTCCTCCCCTTGTTCCACAACACCCACCCTAAGGTGGTGCTGGGCAGGTGTGTGGCCTCTCTTCCTTGCTGCTGGTGCAAGAACACAGAGGGATTTGGGGGGCTGCACAGGGGCCCTCAGGATGTCCCAGGGATAGGTGCAGGCACATTGCCAATGCTCACAGCTCCACTGCACCTTTGGCCCCACCACAGCCTCTCAGGTTCAGAGGCTGGGGAAACTCTGATGTCTCTGATGCCTGTCTGATGTTTGCAGCAGAGTGTGGCAGCTCCTGCTGCAGGGTTTGGGTCAGCAGGAGGTGCTCCTGGGGCACTGCACACCCCTGGATCCCGTTGCTGGTGGCTCTCCAACACAAACAGCTGAGCAGGGGATGCAGGCAGCTGCCTCCAGCTGCCCTCACTCCTGTGCTGGGACTTGCCTTCCCCAGCTGTCAGGCTCAGCTGCCTTGCCCTGCTGCTGGAGGTATGCAGGAGAGCGTGTTGTGCAGGAAGAGGCCGGTCAGAGGAGAATAACAGTCACAGGGAGCTTGGCAGTTCAGAGCAAACCACAGAGGAAAGGAGTAATTTCAGTGCTGAACTTCATTAGGGCAGCGTGGCTGGCAGTGTGGGCTGAGCCCACTCCAGAGGTGGCCTTCCCGAGGTGGGAGGGGAGCAGGAGGTGTTTGATGCGGCAAGAAATATTCCTTCCCATCCATGTTCTCCCTCTCTGAGTCTTTGTGCTCTCCTGCACTCCCTGGGGAGCATTTGCTTCCCTTGTGCTGGTATGACATTGAATTAGGCCAGCAGTGACAGGGAGATGGGACAGAGGCACCCATCCCTGTGGGATGTGCCAATGCAAAGGTGGATTTTGTGTCCCCAAAATCTCCAGTGGAGATGTCAATGGAGATTTTGTGTGGCTGGTGCTCCCCGGCTGGGACAAGGGGTGACCAGGGAATGTGGATTGCTGTAGCTGGAGTCTGCCAGAGTGATGTGAGCTGGACTGTGCAGTGGGTGCAGGCCAGGGGAGGACATGCAGAGGGCAGAAAGAGGCACAAACAATCAAAAACAGCCATAAAAACAAGGTGAAGGGAAGGGCTGTTTCTGAACCCACAGCCTTGGGCAGTGTGGGTGGCTGTCCTTGCTGTGCAGGACACACAAATTCACATTACCAAATGTGAATATCCAAATGTGAGCGCCCCTGGGTGGGGGTGACCTCTCCCAGGCTCCTGCTGTGGGCAGCAGTTCACTCCCAGTCCCGGGGCACTGGGATGGAGCTGGCAGGGGAGGATGTTCCTGCCCTGTGCTGGTGGGGCAGGTCTGAGCAGAGGTGTGGTGCCAGTGTGGCAGGAGCTGGTTCATCCCTGTGAGGAGAGGAGCAGGGAATCACTGTGGGAGCAGCAGGGCTTTGTCCAGAGACATCCACCTGCCCTGTGCAATGGAGAGATCCCGTGGGATCCTCAGGAGCTGGGTGAGGGACAGGTGAATCCTCAGGAAAAGCCTCATCAAATCTGTCGTGGTTGACCCTGCCACAGCATCCCCTTGTGCTGTGCTGCTCATCTCTGGCATTGTGCTTGTGTGGTTGAACATCTCGGCCTTCTCTTGTTCCTTGCACTGTGTGGTGGTCGGGCTTGGAGAGGGGGGAAGGCTTTGCTGCCCCCAGAAAAGTTAATGGTTTCCATTTTGGTTTAATTGTCTGTTCCCACCTCCCCCAGTCTGAAGCTGTTTGTGTTGATGGCTCAGTGCTGGGTGAAGGCTCCGTTCTGGGATCTCAGGCGATGGTTTGGAAGCCCTCCCAGATGAGAAGTGAAAGCTGCTGTGGCCTGATGCTCCTGTTGGTCTCCTCCCAAGCTGCTGTGGTTGCCCGGGCCTGGGGACAGCACTCAGCCAGCAAGGCAGGCTCTGTCCCACCTCAGCTCCTGTTCCTGCCCCTGGGCCTTCATGGCAAGGATGCTCTGGACCTTGTTTAGATAAATCAAGGCAGATTGAATGAATAATAGGAACATCCACCTAAAAATGTGATCTTCCTCTGTGTCCCAAAGTGGGTCTGTGTAAAACAGTCTGAACTATCTCTGAGCTTTCAGCTTTGTTGGAGTCTTTGTCCCATGGTCACCTCGGGACAGCCACACAGGGTGCCAGGTGCCTCTTAAAACTCAGCAGGGTGCCCCCATCTATTATGGTGGGCCACAAGCAGGGCAACATCAGGAGAGCAAAGCAATTCAGCTGCTTTCCCTTTTTTTCCCAGCTAGAACCCTTATGGAAAGACTTTTCTTTAGAACTCCCATGGAGTTTGGTTAAAATTTAAACAATTAAAAAAATACTTAAATATAGAAAGAAGGAAACTTTGAGATCCACTGAAATCCTTGTGAAAAGCAAGGACCTGTTGCTGTGTGCTGGGAAGTTGGTGGTGGGGGCTGCAGCTCACGAGTTTCAAGCCCAGGGATGGAGAAGTGAAGCCACAAAAGCCTTTTGGGGTGACTTTTCTTCTGTCCTGTGACACCAGGTGTGGGGCTGCAGGGGTTATAGGGATTTAGACAACTGTTAACACAGCGAGGCTCCCTGGGATGGAGAGCCCAGGGCTGAGTGGAGATGCAGTGAGTCACCATTTCCAGCCCTTTAACTGTACAGAGAGATGAAAGCTGTAGGGAAATGTTTCCTCCAAAGCCAGCTGACAGATCCAGGCTAGGTTATGGGCAGTCTTTTCTCTTTTTTTTGTTCTTGTTATTATTTTTAATGGGAAAATTCCTACAGCCCAGGATTCCAAATGGAGAGGGCCGAGTGCGAAACGCTGAGTCTCAGTTTGCAGGGGCCAAAAATGAGATAATTTGGAAAAATCTAGACCTGCAGGCCCAGTGACTTGGAAGGAAGAGCAGGAGCATGTGTGGGAGAGAGGAATGTGTCCCATCACAGGGACACCGCCTGATCCAGGACGCCACGTGCAGGGGAGGGCACTGCCTGCTCCCCATCCCCACCTGTGCCCTGTCCTGGCTGTGCAGGGAGCAGCCACTGCCCCTTGCTGCGTTTTGGGGTGCATTTTGGGGTGTGTTTTGGGGTGTGTTTTGGGGTGCATTTTGGGATTTTTTTTGGGGTGTGTTTTGGGGTGCATTTTGGGATGGTTTTTTGGGATGTGTTTTGGGGTGCATTTTGGAATGCTTTCTCGGGATGTGTTTTGGGGTGTGTTTCGGGGCATGTTTTGGGGTGTAACGCGGGCACTGAGGATGCCAGGAGGAGGCTGGGTGATGTGGCAGTGATGGTGCTGGTGCTGCACGTCTCTGTCCCCCAGGAACGCTGTCCCCAAGCTCCTCACGTTGTGTCCATCTCCGGCCACACTGGCATGCACATGTCCCTGCTTTGCGTGGGCACAGCCTGTGTGGGTGCTGTCCCCTGTGGGAGCTCCAGCTGGGCAGGACACACCCCAGGAAATGAGGCTGCCCACTGCAGCCAGGCAGACCCAGGGGGGTTTGTTTGCCTTGCTGGAAGTCCCTGAGGGCCCGTGGGAGAAGCAGCGACCTCCCCAGCTGAGCTTCATTATGCA
Source organism: Cyanoderma ruficeps (assembly GCA_008694505.1). Classification (NCBI taxonomy): domain Eukaryota; kingdom Metazoa; phylum Chordata; class Aves; order Passeriformes; family Timaliidae; genus Cyanoderma; species Cyanoderma ruficeps. The sequence goes on along the minus strand of VZDJ01000216.1, from coordinate 3,761,448 downwards.
AAGGGATAGTTTCCCACACGAAACACCACAGTTCCCACTTCCTTTCTCTGCCACACGTCTGAGAGCAGGAGAGGGTGAAGCTGAGGATGCTGTATCCAACATCAGAGGGATGTGGAGCTGCTGGAGTGAGTCCAGAGAGGGCCACAGAAATGCTCCAAGGGCTGGAGCCCCTCTGGAGCCAGGCTGGGAGAGCTGGGGGTGCTCACCTGGAGAAGGGAAGGCTCCAGGGAGAGCTCAGAGCCCCTGCCAGGGCCTAAAGGGGCTCCAGAAGAGCTGCAGAAGGACTGGGGACAAGGGGTGGAGGGACAAGACACAGGGAAATGGCTTGTTTAGATAAATCAAAGCAGATTGAATGAATAATGGGAATATTCACCTAAAACAGGGATGTGACTTCCTCCCAATGTGTCCCAACATGGGTCTATGTAAAACAGTCAGAACCATCTCTGAGCTTTCAGCTTTGTTGGAGTCTTTGTCCCATGGCCACTTTGGGACAGCCACACAGGGTGCCAGGTGCCTCTTAAAACTCAGCAGGGTCCCCCATCAACCCAGAGGGCAGGGTTAGATGGATATTGGGATTAAATTCTTTCCTGTGAGGGTGGGCAGGCCCTGGCACAGAGTGCCCAGAGAAGCTGTGGCTGCCCCTGGATCCCTGGCAGTGTCCAAGGCCAGGCTGGATGGGGCTTGGAGCACCCAGGGATAGTGGAAGATGTCCCTGCCCATGGCAGGGGTGGCACTGGGTGGTGTCTAAGGTCCCTTCCAACCCAAACCAGCCTGTGACTCCATGCTGAGCTGCAGAGTGACCCTGGCCCTGGCCTTAGTGGCCTGGCAGGCCTCTTCCGTGGCTGGGCTGTGTCTGTGGGTGAGGCTGTGCATCCCTGTCACCTCCTCACCTCCCGACCCCCGTGGGGGACATCCAGGGGTGACCGTGTGTCTGTAGAGCTCAGAGCCCCCTGTTCCAGGCAGAAGGTGACAGACTGCAGGGTCACCTGGCTGTGGCTCATGGGGTCTGTGCTCCAGCTGGGGTGTGAGCCCTGAGGAACCCTTGAGGCCCCTCTGTGATGAAAACTTGCTCCCCTCTCGATGAAAACTCCCCTTGTGATGGAAGCAGGGCAGGCCCTGGGCAGAGGGGCCTTTGCTGGCTGGGAGAGGGGTGAGTGCTCCCTCCTGCCGTGGGATTTGTGTTCATCCGAGTGGTGCTGACAGGCAAAGGGAGACGCAGCCCTGGCTGAGAGGGGCATGTAGGAACCAAACCAGGAGTTTCTCTGTTTATCCTGTGCTATTTGCATGTCTGGAGCCCATGGCAGTCGTGCTGGGGAACGTGCTCCCCACCCATCAGCTCCTTTGGATCCTCCAGCTTTCTCACATTTAGGTTAATCATCCTACAGGCTGATAAGGCAAATAAAATCCGTTATCTTGACCAAGATAAAACGAAGAGTTTGCTTTGATCTCCTGCAGCAGGGCCTGGCTGCTGGTTTTGTGACTTCTCTGCTGTCTGACGGGGGAGGGAAGCGATGGCAGTGGTGATGAACCTTCTGTAATTAAGGAATCCTTCTCTTTTAAGCTATTTCTAGACTGCTGTCCCTGCCTGGGATGTTTCTGTTGGCCAGTGGTTGAAGGGACACCATAGGCTGGGTGCAGTGCCAACTCCATAAACTCTGTCAGAGGGCTGAGCTGAGATTATAGAGAAATAACTTTGTTTGCAGAAGATCAAACGCTGTTGTGAACAGAAAAGATAAGCTGACAGCAAGCCAGTTGTGTTCTTTACACTCCTCCAGCAAACAAACAGACCCACAGACACTTCCACATTGTCCAAAATGCTGTGGTGAAGCTGAAGTGAATGTGGCTAAAAATGGAAAAAGCAGCTGGTCTTGGATTGCAGCCTGTGCTCAGGCTTCTTTGGGCCCAGTTTTTCTTACATCTGTTGGAGGTTTTAAAGGAAGGATGTGGGGAGATGAGCTGCTTTCTTTTGGGTCACATAAATCTGGGTCACTCATTTCATTGATCTTCTGACCTGGTCTGTGCACAGAAGTTCACAGGGTTTCTGTAGGGTCACATGCATCAATACTTCACCCTGTTGAATCATTTTGGTTTATCTTGGCATGAAGGTGGCACCAGACACGCCGGGAGACAAAGCTGGACCCAAGGGTCTGGTCCAAGATATTTTGCAAACAACAAAACTTTGCAGATGTTGATGAATTTATGAAAAGCAAATAGTTTTAACAAACCATCCAAGGTTGCTGTGCCAGCCCAGGAGTGACAGTGTGGGCATTTGGGGTTGCTGGACTTGTATCACCTGCAGTTTGTTCTGTGTGGAAGCTGTGGGCTGGTTTTGGCATGGCAAAGGCCATTTGTCCATCCATGAAGGATGGCTGAAATGGAGCATTTTCCAACACCTTCAAGTTCAGAAGCTGATGATGCTCTGGCAAATACGAGCATAACCTTGGATTTATGTTTAACTTTTCAGCCCTTGAGAAGATGCCCAGGGTTTGTCTGAGTCAGGTGGTCTTACCAGATGTTCTCCAGTGTATTCCCAGAGTCAGAGATGGAGGTGAAAAGGGATTTGCAGCAGCACAGAACTGGGAAGGGCATTCATCCCTTGTAGTCATGAGTGCTTGACGACCCCCCAGCCAGCCTGGTTGCCTTGGGTCAGGTTGTTCCATTGCTGTGGATGATCATTTACTGAAGTGTGTGTGTCAGGCTTATCCATAGCACTTCAACTTTTTATGGTGGCTCTGCCTTCCCCCCTTTCCTCCTCTCCTGCTGTACGTGGAGTGGGACAGACCTTCCTTCCCTCTTTCAAAGAAAAGCTCAGCTTGTGGAGATCTCACTGTAAGAAGATTAGATGGGACTCCAAAAGGATGTGGTGCCTAGGAGGAGAGGGCAGTGATGAAATTTAGTGATATTTAAGGTCGTGAAAGGAGCTTTCTCAGCCACAGCTGTGTGGTAACTCACAAGTCTTGAGTTGTAGGGCATTGCTTTCAACTCCAGCTCAAATGCACCTGGGCGTGTTTCATGTGGGCTGGGTAGATCTGGAGGGACATCACAGGAACTGCCCTACCCAGCTGGGGCTGGAGCCCCTGCCTGTGTTTGCTTCCCCTGTGTGTTATGACTCTGGATGGGGAATTTTGCTCACTCTGCTCGGCATTTTCTCTGATCTGGGAGCTTGTGCTGTTCTCTGCTGATGCACTGAGCAGTTGGCGTGCTCTGAACCCTCCTCTGAAGCTCTGGCATGTGAAGGTACAGGATGAGTCCGTGGGTTCAGTCTCTGAAGCTACAAACATGCCAGGCTCGTGCTCCATCTCATGTGAGATGTACTCAGGGCACTCACTGGCAGCTCCCCCTCGTCTGCAGTGGAAATCAATTCACGGACCGAGAGCCAGGAAAACGCTGAGGAGATGGCAAAAGTTTGTATGGCAGGAGAGCCTGGTCAGGACCCTGCCTTTGCTGTCCACTCCTTTGTTGTCCTGGAGGAATCCCTCTACCCTTCTCCCTTTGTAACAGGGAGCTGGTGAACGTGGCAAGATGCCTGAGGTTCCCTCCTTGTACTGAGTTCTTTCTTCCTCCAGGTTCAGCTGGTGATCAGGAATTAGCTGGTCCTGCTTCCAGAGGTGCTGTGGGATTGTGCAGGGTGGGAGAAGCCGCTGCCCAGGTCACTGGAGTGGCTCTACAAAGGGAAGCCCTGAGCTGTCCAGGAGGAAAGGGATGTATCAGGTGTTTTCTGTATCAGAACCTTGCCAGTCTACCTTGCTCGCTCCTGAATTTGAAAAACACGTGGTTTGAAGAGGAAATAGGGATTTGGAAGGCAGACTCTGGATGTGTGGGGAGCAGATGTGGGATGGATTGTGCCTCCTGGTCGATGAGTGTTGGAGGCTGCTGGCACCGAGGGCGGAGCAGGGGCATTTGGATGCTCTTTGCCTCGTGTCCTCTTTCCCTGCTTCCATCTGCTCCAGGCTGGATAGAGAATGGAGATTACCTTGGAATTGTCCAGATATGTCCTGGGAAAAAAAGGAGTAGATCTGAGCAGCTTTTCTGATAAAACATAATTGTTTAGACAAACTCTGGCTGAACTTGCTTCCTCCTGCATCCCAGCGTGCAGATAAATGGGGTGGAAGTGGGAGGCCAAGTTCACTGCTGGGGCCCTCAGTGGGGTCACACCGCCCCCGAGACCCCATGTCCACCCCTTTTGGTGGCCTTGGAGAAGATGAGAGGATGCAGTCGAGTGCTGAGGGTGATGCCCTGGCTTTGGGTGGTTCAGTGCCCCGAGATGTGATGGGAACCCTGATCAGGCAGCACATCAGGGGTGTGGGTGGTCCTGGGGGGCAGCAGTGAATCCATCACAGTCCGGCTGCAGAAGCTGGACCTCGGCTCTGTGTTGCTCTGTGGGATGCAGGAGGTGAATTTGCTCCAGCCCTGTTCTCTCCAGGCCTGGCAGTGCTGGGTGCAGGGTGTCTGGGCAGATCTGTGCCCCTGAGGGGTTCCTGTTTGACCTGGCAGTGATGGGACAGTCAGGATTTGGGTGGGATATGGCTGCTGCAGAGGTGTTGCTGTGCCCTTTGTGGCTCCTGCCGAGGTCTCCAGGAACTGCTTTGTGGAGCCAGATGAAATCTGAGATCCTGCCACAGCACTGATGTTCCTCCCACCATTCCTCAGGGAAACAGTCCTCCTTGCCCTACTTTGTGTAGTAAATAAAAGTTTATTTACGGCCCAGGAGTGCACACCCTGAGGTTGGGAGGTGAAGGGTTCCTGCAGGGCCCTGGAGGAGCTCTGGGGTTTCCTTTCTGCTTTGTGGCTTTGGTTCCTGGACAGAAAAGTCTTGGGAAGGAGCAGCCCTGGGAGTGGGAGCTCAGGGGAAGCAGAGCCCTATGCCTGGGCCTTGGAGCATGGCTCTGTGTCCCCGTTCACAGCCCCGTGTCCCTGCCTGTCACCTGGAGAGGAACTGAGAGGAGATAACGAGTGCTCACAGGTGACACGTGGGCTGGAGCAGCCAGGGACAGCAGCAGGAGGTGAGCTGCCATCCATCTGTCCCCATCCTCGGCTCAGGGTGGGGTGGGGACAGGGCTGAGGGGGATGTGGGCATGGGGCTGAGCTCTGCGGACCTGTGGGGTCTGGGGGGTTTCCAGCTCTGCCCTGGCACTGCCTAAAATTCTTCTGCAGAGCTTCAGGGAATGAGCGTTTGTCTTCTCCTCCACTTGGAGGAGTGGGAAGGGTCTCTCAGGGGTTATTTCAGCTCGTGTGGGGGACAGATTATTTACGGGCAGTTGTTTGAAGGGCAGGCAAACCAAAGCCATGATTTGGGCTCCACTGAAAGAGCAAAGCTGGGAAAGCTTCAGATCGTGACTGCAGAGACAAGGGGGGATGTGGCTGTGGCTTTCTGCTGGAGACCAGTGCTGTGTCCCTCGGGAGAGGCACAGAGAACATTGTTTGGAGTTTCTGCTTTTCCTTCTCATTTTTCAGACACGCAAGATTAATTGCTCTCTTTTATTCTCCACAGCAATATTTATTTTGCTGCTCTGCAGCGTCGGGGGCTGGATAGGTTTCACAAACTGAATTTTCCCTGGACAAGCCCCTCCTCTGATTTCACACTTCCAGCTGCCAGGCTCGGTTTTAAAACAGTTTGCACCGCGGCTGAAAATATTTGAAGGGCAGAAGCAATGCCTTGCAGGAAATGGCTTAAGCTTCCTGCTCCCAAGATGGTGTGAGTGTTAAAACAGAACTGGAGAAATATTAGACATCCTACATCCGGCCTGGCTGGGGAGGGTGACCCCGGGGTGATGGGATGGAAAGCCTGGACACCCCCTCCCCCTGCTGCCTGTGCCTGGCAGCTTCCGGCAGGATGAGGGGCCCTGAGGGTCCCCCTGGCCCCCATCCCCCTGACTTTATGGGGGAAAAACGGGAAAATTGTTTCCTGCCCCCCTGGGCTTTGCCGTGTTTTGGTTTTGTGGGAGATGTGTGGAGGGGACTGGTGGAAGGTGTTGGGTAAAATGTCATCGGAGTGAGTTTCCAGCAGGGAGTTGGGGAGGCAGTGGTTCTGATGAAATGTTTGCAGCAGTTTATCCACCCTCTCCCAGCTTGAAGTGAGAGATGAAAGTCTGGGGTAGCTGGGTCCGAGTTGGTTTGTTTGGGGCTGGAGCGGGACCTTCCTCACCCGCCAGTGGAAATCGCTGCTGAGTTATTGGCTTCATCAGAGGCGAGGGAATTGTTCCGGCGCGGGTGAATTCCCGCCTGGTGCCGGCTGAGCACCATCTACCTGGCCAGGCAGGGAATAGCAGCTGCCGTGTGCCCAGGACAGAGACAGAATGGGAATATTCCTGTGCTGGGACGTGGGGAAGGGCGGGCAGGGATGGGATTCTGGTGGGCAGGGAGGACCACACTGGATTTCTATCACATCTTCAGCTCCCTGAGGATTACTGCCCTGGTATGGAAAGCTTCTCCAAGTCCTGGTTTGCTGGCTGGAGCGTGGAGATTTAGGGGATTTCAGTCAGAATGTTATTCGTTGGATAAAAATATATCTGAGCTGTGTCTGGGAGTCTGCAGGTGCAGGAGGAATGAGGTGGAGGCTGTGGGCAGAGCAGGAGGAGGAGTATGGGTCAGGGCTGGGGTGGTCTGAGCTCACTCACACTCCCTTCCTCCAGCAGTCACTGGGGATCCAGAAATTGCTCATACTGGAGGAACAATTGCACCCATGCTGGGAGCTGAGTCCCTTTGGGAGGCGCGATCCAGCTCCAGGAGCAGCAGCAGTGTGTGGGTGCGTTTTGGGGCGGGTGCGCCATGAATGGAGCATTATGCATTGCTCCAAGCACCCTCCTCCCGGCTTTCCGCCCTGACCCCTTCCTTTCCTGAGCCCTTCCATGTGGGATGGTGGCAGCCCCGGCTGCTCTGCCCGAGCACGGATCCAGAGGGGTGAGTCTCATCTTCAGAGGCAGCTCTGGGCCCGGGGAGGTCAGGGTTTGATGCCCACCTTTCCCCGTGGCACACAGCCCCCTAAACCCTGAGCAGCGCAGCCCCTGGGGCTCGGGATTTGGCGAGGCACACGCTGCTTGTTTTCCCAGGTTTTTCCGCGGGGTGCATTTCCTGGGAAAGCTTTGGCCGGCAGGCCTGGGGGAGGGGAAGATGAGGCTGATTTAAATCCCAGAAGTAGTCACAGCTGGCTGAAAGCTGTGTCTGCAGCCCGCAGTCCATCAGAGGTGCGCTGTGCTCTCGGATAACGTGCTGGAGCTGGGGGAGTGGGAGCCAGACACTGCAGGGAGTGTGGGGCAGGAGAGGAGGGGTGAGCTGCTCCAGGACTGGAGGGGCAGAGTCTGGGGCTGCCTGGGGACAGAAATGCATTTATTTCCCCCGGAGTCATCCCCGCTGGCCTGTGGCAGCCACACTGTGCAGGACCAGCAGGGTGGTTGGGGCAGGGGATGTGGGTAAAGAGGCATTTCTGCCCCAAAAGGTGCTTGGGTTTAGGGCTGCTTTTACCCTCCCTGCCCCATCAGTGAAGCAGATAGGCATGCAGCATCCTTGGATCCACAGGGCTCCAAGAGGGGCGGGGGAACGAGGGGGAATTCGTGGGGAAAGGGAACATCCTTCCCCAGGGGTGTGCTGGGGAGCTGCGGTGGAGCTGTGGGGCTGCAGGAAGGAGGGGTGCCGCTGTGTGATCCCTGCATGGGGGGTTTATTTGTCTTCTCCTGACTGGCTGACCCTGGGGCTGCCCCTGCCAGCCCTTCCCTCCGTGTCACTGCGGGTCAGGGTGTCCCTGTGTAGGATGTGCCCTCCTTCCCACGGCTCCCGCAGAGGGACACGGAGCCCTGGGGCTGCGGCTCTGGGAGGGGCACAGAAAGGTTTGGGAAGAGGTTTGGAAAGAGTTCCTTGAAAGGCTCTGTCCAAGGGCAGGGGGCAGTGCTCGTCTTGCTGAACCACAGGTCTGCAGGGAGGCCAAAGTTTGTCTTAAATCTCTCTTAAAGCTTGTCTTAAATCTGAGATGAATGGGCGATCTGGAGCCCAGGGAGTGAGTTTTAGCCAGTCTGTGAGGGACTGGGGTTCTGCCTTGCCCTGATGTGCTCTGGAAGAGCATGGATTGGGATGGGAAGGGCAGGGACATAGAGGGGGGCTGTGCTGTACCTGTCTGCATCCCTCAAGGGATGGATCCAGCACCCAGTCTTTGCCTCAAAAGCTGATTTTCCCTGTTACTCTTCATCTAGAAAATAAGTTTCCACCAGAGCCTTTGCCAAACTCTGGGTTCAGGGTCTTAAAGCCCTCAAGGCTTTTTCTTCAGGTTAAAAAATGTCACTGATGGTTGATAGATACCCGAGTGTTCTCGTGGGGTTGTGGGGGGACCTGCGCCCCCAAGAACAGGCTGAAGTCAGCGGCACACCCTGCTCTCAGCTCCAGGAGGGTGTCAGACATGAGGGCTGTATCCTGCAGAACTGAAAACCTCAAACCCCACTGGGGCCCCGGACCTTTAAGGAGTGTCACAGAGAGGAGCCTCTGCCTTTATCTCAGACCAGGGCTGGGGAGGAGGCTCTGGGCAGAGCTGGGTGGCTGCAGGGCTGTCCTGGCTGCTCTGGCTGGGTGTTTGGGAGGCAGTGGGGCTGCCCTGGTTCCACAGGGTGATGGGGCACAGCTTGGGGCTCACTGGGTGCTGGCCAGGCTCAGATGAGGGTTTGGGGAGCACAGAACCCTGTGGCACCCATTGCTGGGGGCCAGCACGTGCTGTTCCCTCCTCGGCTGCTCGTGGGGTTTGCAGTCTGGAGCATCCCCCTGACACTTTCCCGAGTCCTTGTAGGAAATGGAGACAAAGCTGGGAGGACCCTTGGTGTCCTGCAGGTTTGTTTCCAGAAGAGCTGCCCTGGGTCAGGTCACCAGGAAGACCTGCTGCTCCTCTGACCTGCTGTTACCATGTCAGGTTTGTGGGTACTGCAAGGGCGGGGATTAGCTGTAACAGACCCAAAGAGTACAAATGAACCCCAAAAACATGCACCAAGCATGCGTGACAGCTCTGAAATGTTTCTTTCATTCACACCTGAAGCCAAGCTTTGCTTTCTTAGAGATGGCTGCCCCCAGCAATTCCTGTGATGGGTCCTGATACTCCTTTGAGAGCTGCAGCAGCAGCTTCTGATTCATTTTGTCCCTCCATTTCCTCATAAAATGCAGCCACCTGGCCCCCTGGCTTCTGTCCCGTGTGTGTGGACACCTGCCCTTGGTCTGAGTTCTGGTCCCAGCCCATGGAATGCCCTGCAGGGTGGATGCTGATGGAGACCTGGGGGCAGATGCTCAGGGCTTCATTCCCCACTTGGCGTGATTGTGGGGCAGGTCTGCCCCAAAACATCTCTCAAATATTGGCTCTTACATCCATCCATNATCCCTCCATCCATCCATCCACCCATCTTCTGCAATCTCTGAAGGAATATTACAGCCTAATTGGAATTAGGTGCCTAAATACCATTTAGGATGTGTGTCTTGGCTCTCCTGTGACTCTGAACCCAGCACTGCCCCCTCACCCTGATGCTGGAAGGACATCAAACACCAAGATGTGCTCTGTCTTGGGGAATGAGATGATGGGAGCAGCTGGGGTGAGGGAGGAAGGGGCAGGATGCCCCTCTCAGACCTCCCAGGAAATACTGACACAGCTTCTTTGACACTGTGGTTGAGCCCATTGCAGGCAGTCATCGTGTGACAGCTCAGCACGACTGACTCAGGAGCAGGTTTGCTGTAGACACCTTCTGTAGGATGAGGTGTTTCTCCACAGAGCAGGTCAGGACATCGCAGCTCCAGGCCTGCCACCCCACCTTTCCTACTGCTCCCTCCAACAATTAGGCAGCTTGAATCCATCCAGTCGCTCATTTAAACTCCTCCTTGAGCTACAGGATGTCCTGTGAGATTACTGAGTGCTTGAATGAGGGGCTTTCTTAGCTTGGCAGAGGCTGAGCAGACCCCAGAGAGCTCCCGTGCTGGGGGAAGAGTCTGTTGCCAAGTCGTAGGAGGAATTCCCACGTTCCTGTTCCTTCCTGCTGGCTGCCAAACGCTTGTCCTGTCCACAAAAGCTGATGCATTTGGTAGGATTTAACCTTTGCTCATAGAAGTGAATAATGGAGATCTTTTACTTTTGGTTTCTGGGTGTAAATTCACAACTCAGTGCTGGTTTTGCATGCACAGCACGGACCCACGGTGGGAAAAAACGGGGGAGGAACAGAGGGATACTTCGCTTGGGTGAAGTCCTCTGTAGCCATAGCTGGGAGCCTGCAGAGCTCCTCCTGCCCTGCTGAGCCCCCACGCCAGGCTGTAGGTGCCAACCAGACCCCACCGTGTCAGCAGAAGCACAAAGGCAGCCCTGTGGGATGCGGAATTTGGGATTTCTCACGCCCGGAGTCGCTGCAGGTCCTGCCTGGACAGACACACAGGCTCCCACATTTTCCCTGTTGGCAGCAAGCGTGTCCGTGGAGTTTCAGGGAGGAGAAATGCTCCTTTTTGTTTCTTCTTTGCATGCTTACAGCAGAAGACACAGCTAGCACTGTTTTACTCTGCCCTGGACCCTCTTTTTGTCCTCTGGTTTGTGTCCTGTGGGACAGTCCTGGTGACACTGGTGCTGGTGGTTTACACCAGTCTTGTCATCAGCAGCACCCAGAGCTACTGAAATGGGGTGTGAACCACAGCTGGGCACCTCTGTGTGGGGCTGACCTGGCCTGGGGGAGCTGAGAATGACCCAAAGCTCAGCTCCCAAATCTGGGCAAAGAAGAAAAGTGAAAACCAGCAGGTCCAGGCAGGCCCTGAACTCATTTTTGGAGGACACCAGCCATGTCCCACGGGTGGGATCAGCAGGAGGGAGCCCTGCACAGAGAAGAGAGGTCTCTGAAATCCCATGCTGAGGGTTTGGGGCATCCCACAGTCCTGACATGCTGAAGGTATTCCAGCAGATCCCCTCCTTACCTGGGCCTCTGTGTTGGCTGGTTGGGTCCCTCAGGGGAGCTGCAGTGAGCTCCAGATGGACTTTGCTGCTTGGCACAGCGAGGTGCTCTCCATCCTGCAGCAGTGTTGGGTTGTGTCACGCTGGACAGGAGCCCAAAGCCAAAGCCCCACATCACCCTGCACCCAGCAGTGAGGCAGAAGTTGCCCTGCTTGTGGTCAGCTGTCCGTCAGGGCAGTGTGTGGCCTCCAAAAAGCTGGAATGAGTCTCCAGTGCTGCTCCAGGATTTGGTTCTAATTAAAGGGACACCCATGTAGGTGACCCCGGGGCACTCCTCCCCATAGGGGTGGGGAGAAGCTGCTGATGGATTTCCTTAGGAGTGGGCTTGCAGTGGGACCCTGGGGGAGCAGCATGGAGAGGTCCAACCTTCCCGGGCTTTGCTGTTCCTGAACCAGCAATTCCTTCCTGGAGCTGAGGTTCTGTGAGATCAGCAGCAGCAGGGGTGAAACTGAAGCGTTTTTGCTGCGAGCATGTGGAAATCAGACCCACAGATGGACGGGAATTGCAGTAATTGCCCCCCAAATGACAAGGGGCTGATGATAAGCACAGCCCGTGGCATTGCAGCTGTCCCAGGGGTTGTGACCAGTGCCATAACCCCACAGAATTCTCTTTCCTTGCCTATCTGTGTAAATCTCTGCTCTCCCATCAGCGCCTGCCCTCAGCACTCCCTGAAAATTGCCCAAAAATTCCATCTTGGTGCAATTTAGGATACGCTGCAGCCTGCCCCGAGCACATCTGGTATCTGTGCAGGGCTGGGTGATATTCATCACAGCGTGAACGGGGCCAAGTGTTAAACGGCAGAGCCCTCCCACCTCCCCCCTGCAAACCAGGGTTGTTTCCATGCTCCAGCAATAAAATGAACCTAGCATTCCCGGGCAGGAGGTGATCTGGCAGGAACAACTGCTGTGTGGGATGAAGGGATGAGGAACGCTGTGAAACGGGCCAAGAAACCATGTGCTCCGAGGACTTTTTGAAATCCCTGCGGTGTTTGAAGCTATTTTCTAGCCCTCCTCATTTTCTGGATCCTGCTGCGTCTGCAACTGCTCCCCGCGCCCGGGAATTTTGTGCCGAGGCCGTGTTGTTTTGGGTGTAAATGCTGCTCCCTGTTTCCAGGAAGGTTAAACGCCCCTCCCTGGCCCTGCTCTGCCGTGCACATATCAAAGTGCTCGCCAAGCAGGGGGGGAGATGTTATTTCTGTTTTGCAGATGGGGGAGAGGAGCTGCAGAGGCTGCTGAGAAATCCATGGGAATCTGCTGGCTTGGAGGGTGCCTGTGGTTTTGCTTCAGGACACTTGGTGGCTTTCTTCAGTGTTGGGCAATGGGCAGGCGGGGCTGGCACAAGGGATATTTCTGCTCCCGTTTTTCTGGGGTGACCACGCGGCAGACAGTGGGCAAAACTCCCCACCAAGACCACACTGGTCGTGTTGCCCCCGAAGGAGAGGCTGGCCCAGATTTGCCCACGAGTTCCCCAGTTTGTGGCTGATTAATAAAAAAAAAAAAAAAGGACAAAAATAAGAAAAAATACAGGAAAAAAAAATCAAAACTGTGTTTTCAGCACAGTTGGCGCCTCAGCCACTGAGGTTGCTGTGCTTTCAAGGCAGGCAGCCCCAGCACTGGTGCCTGGGAGCAATGGGGGGGCCCAGAACTCTTGTGTGGTGCCTTTGATGTTGGAAGATTTTACCCGCGTTACCCGGGGAGAAACTCGAGTGCTTTTCATGTCTGGTGGTGAGGGAGGCAGAGAGCCAGGAGGGATCTGCTTTGTGAGACCTTTTCGAAGGGGATTGAGCAGAACTTTTCAGAAGCTGGGGGGAGGCTCTCTGGGGCAGCGGCTGAAGTAGGTGCTGAAGCATCCTTGGCTCTCGCGGGCAGCGTGCATTGTCCTCCTGTCATCCTCGCCTGAGTAAGTCTCTGCTTGAGCTCTCCCCAGCCTCAGGGAGTAAAAATCTGTGCCAAGGGCTGTGCTGGGGTCTCCACAGCCGTGCCAGTGGGGATTTGTGGAGTGGGGGAGCTGAGAGTGGCCGTGCAGTGAGTGCGTGGGGGTTTGAAGGGGAAGGAGGGGAAGGAACAGAGCAGTGGCTGAGCAGGGGGAGAATAGCAGGGCTGTGGTGCAGGGATTGTCACAGGGGGGTGGTTTGTCAGGGCCTGTGCTGAGGGAGGAGGCAGAACCAGCTCAGGCTCCCTGTGGGATGGGATGTGTGAGGCTGAGCAGGCAGAGAGTGGCACAGGGGGGTCACGGAGGGTGGCATCAGCTCCTGGGGGTGACCCCAGGGCACTCCTCCCCATAGGGGTGGGGAGAAGCTGCTGATGGATTTCCTTAGGAGTGGGCTTGCAGTGGGACCCTGGGGGAGCAGCATGGAGAGGTCCAACCTCCCCAGGGTTTGCTGTTCCTGAACCAGCAATTCCTTCCTGGAGCTGAGGTTCTGAGATCAGCAGAAGCAGGGGTGAAACTGAAGCGTTTTTGCTGGAATTGGAGTAATTGCTCCCCAAAATGACAAGGGGTGATGATAAGCACAGCCCGTGGCATTGCAGCTGGCCCAGGGGTTGTGACCAGTGCCATAACCCCACAGAATTCTCTTTCCTTGCCTATCTGTGTAAATCTCTGCTTCCCATCAGCTGGCCCAGGGGTTGTGGCAGCAACCCTGACATGATCCAGGGGGTGGGGGCTGCCAGCAGAATGGGACCCCGATGCACACGGGCCATCCTCACCCAGCTCCTGCTGTGGTGGAAAGGAGCCCTGGCTGCTGCAGGGCCAGGGAAGGGGAGGGTGCTGCCTCTGGTGGGGTCTGTGCAGGGTTTGGGGGCCCAGCTGGAGGGGCCAGGTGGGCTTTGCATTGTGCAGGTGTTGGGAAGGGGCTGCCACAGCCTCAGCAGCCAGGCAGGTGTGTGGCTGGGGGGCTCTGGGGGCTGCACTGGAGATGCTGTCACGTTCCTTTTGGGGAATGCGCTGCTGTGACATCGTGGGGAGTGTGTCTGGTGACAGTAAGGGAGGCCTGGCAGCCCAGGGTAGCCTCACTCCTGGGTTTCTGCTGGGGAAGTTGGCTCTGAACTGATGTGGAAAAGGAAGTTCCTGGTGTTTGATGGCCCCTTGTCCTGAGGAGCACTGGAGAAAACCCATGTCCTGAGCATCCCTGTGAGCTCTGGTGGGTGCAGGGCTCCTGTGCCCAGCCCTTTCCCTGGCTCCCAGTGCCTGTGTGGGAAGTGCTCCCCAAAAACAGCCTCCTGCTCTCCCCTTCTCTTGCCCATCCTGCCCCCTCACTTGCAGCAGCCCCCTGAGCTGCAGCCTGTGCCCAGGTCACACATCCCCTGTGCTCTGTGGGGTGCTCTGGGATCACCCAGAGCCCTGTGGACACCCCAGTCCCTGAAAAAGGGGCAGGGGTGTGGAGATGGCACATGGATGGGGACACTGTGAGGATGGGGATGCCACAAGGTTGGAGACACCGAAGGGACGATGACACTCCAGGGATGTGGATGCCATGGGGATGGGGACACCATGGGGACAGAGACACCACAGGGTTGGGGACAGGGCACACGGGGATGGCCGCCTGCCTGCCAGGGCACAGCTGATCCCTTCCTGGATCCCCGCCGTGTGGGACAGCCCCCGAGAGCGGGACTCTGCCTCTTCCCCCCTCCCATGAGCATCCCCCGCGGGTTTCTCTTTAATTGGCTCCTTTGAACCAGCCCCGGCCCCGGCGGTGAGTGCGGGGGGATGGGGCTGGGGGGACACAGAGGGTCGGCGGTCCCGGGGCCGGGGTCCCGGGGGTGGCAGCTGGGTCACACCTCACTCCGGTCCTGCTGTGTCCCTGCAGTTTGTCCCGTGCTGTGTTGCAGCCCTGGAGCTCTGCAAACCACCCCAGCCCCAAGCCTCACTCTTTTTTTTTAATATAATTTGAACGGCCCCTCTGCATACTTGTCTCACCGCTCCTGATGGCTGTTTGCCCAGTGACTGTGACACGGATGTTCGGGTGACGTGGTGGGACCCCTGGACTGGCCAAGCACAGGGATTTTCCCTCTTGCCTTAGTCTGGCAGGGAGGCTGGGGGTGCTGGGCATGGCAGCCCAGGCTGTGTCAGTGTGAACCTCCAGGAATTGCTCTTTCCCTCTGTATCCCAATGTTCCCCCTCTGCATCCCAATATCCCCCCTCTGTATCCCAATATCCCCCCTCTGCATCCCAGTCCCCCCCCTCTGTATCCCAGTGTCCCCCCTCTGTATTCCAGTGTCTCCCCTCTGTATCCCAATATCCCCCCTCTGTATCCCAGTGTCCCCCCTCTGTATCCCAATATCCCCCCTCTGTATCCCAGTGTCCCCCCCTGTATCCCAGTGTCCCCCCTCTATCAAACAGCCCTTGGAAGCAGCAGGGGCTACAGGAAAGGCTTCATGCCAGAGGATTTCAGGCGAGGCTTTTTATATCCATCCCAGTGTGGCCACACTTCATTTAGGGAAGGAGCATCCGGGATGGATCTGGGCTGACGTATCCAGGGCTGAGACTATCTCGGCTCTGCCAGAGCAGATCTGGGCCAGGGAGCAGCTGGGATCCGATGGGGCCGGCCCTGCTGCCCTGTGCTCTGACTTCCAGCACACTCCGAGCTGGTCGTGTCGGATTTCTCGGCGGTTTCGTCGGTGTTGTGCCCACCCTTCTGTAAGTAGCAGGTCATTCCACCTCCCCCCTAAATCCTGCTTTGGAGCCACGGGGATCCAGCCATCCATGAGCTGAGCAGCCGTGTGCCCTGCACGGCACTCTGGGCTCGCTGCTGCACCTTCCCAGGGTCAGCTCACAGGAACGCACAGAGCAGAGGGGTGCAGGAGCAGCCTCCCGTAGCACCAGGCAAGTTTTGGGTTAAAGTTGCTTAATTTTAATTGAATTCCTGCTGCTGTGGATGGTGGGAGCAGGCTGGTGGTGCAGCTCTGGGGCGGGAGGGGATTCTGCACTGCTGTTGGACATGTGCTGGCTGAGAGTCCTGGGTTTTCTGGTGGTAATTAATGACTGTTGGTTGGACTAGATGCCCTGGGAGATAGGTGAGCCAGGCAATGGGGCATTTGTGTGTGCAGGCAACACTGGGCTGAGCTTTGGTTTTGAGACAAGGTAAAAATGCAAAAAAGCGAGAATTGAGATTTTGTGTGAACCCCTAAGTGCTGCTGCCTTGTCCAGGTGTGATTCCAGATTGTGGGATACAGCATCCAGGAGGAGTACAGCTGTCCAGGGTGTGTGCCCTGCTGTAAGGGCATCCTGAGTGCAGATAAGGACAAGTCACAACAGATAAAATAAGTTTGGAACACACCGAGGGCTGGCTAGCCCTGGGAGCTGTGACCTCTCCCGTGCTGCTGCAGTTGCCATCCATGATTTCCCGTGTTGAGATCAAAACCTCTGTGTGGCCGTGGGGCTGGTGGGGAGCTCCGTGGTGGGGTTTGAATGTGTTTGACCCCGGAGCCCCTCAGCACATCCCCTCTCCCCTGGATTGCTGGCTGTGGCTCGAGGTATGCACATGTGGCAGGGTCTAATGGCTTGGTGGCCAATAACCCTGCAGCAGCGGTTCCTGGACGCCTCTCCACGGGGAATCCAGACTTCCCTTCTCTGAGCACGGTGGAATTTTTATAGCCTGTGGTTTTAAATGCTGTGATTTCCGTATGGCCCCGACGCCCACATGCAGCCCTGGCAAAGCTGTGCTGGGGCTGGGTGAAACACGGGCTGGAGCTGCTGCTCCTTGGGTAACGTGCCTGAGCTTTGCTCCAGTTCAGGGGAAAGGCTGGGCTGGGAAAAGGAAGGCTGGCTCTCCTGGGGTTGAGCCTGCTGGGAGCTGTGACCTTATGGCTGAATTCGGCTGTGCTTTTATTTCATTTATCCCCAGGATTTGTCAGGCTTTGTGGAGTAGAGTACAGTAAAGTGACCTCGTTTGTTAGAAAATGATCACCAGAATGAGAGTGAAAGAGTTAATCTTGCAAATACAGCTCAGTGGTTCCCTGGAAGTGCCTATCCAAAAACCGGGAGGGGAGTGGGCATGTGGCATTCCAGGGTAACAGGGTAGAGGGGCCAGGCTGGCAAACCCAGCTGGCCACAGGGATGCAGCTGTGACCCGGCAGGGACGTGGCACCGTGGGGTGAGTGCCTGGCTGGCAGCTGGGAGGCCAAGGAGAGACTTTGATCCACATCTAGGGGGTGTGAGCACTGTCTGCCTCCCAGCAGCGTCCCTGGCTTTGTTCCCTGGGGTCCCTGTCCTCACGGGGACAAGGCAGAGTTCTGCCATTAACGCCCTGAAAATCTCTGCTGGCTCATCCTTATCATCCCAAAATACCAGGCAGTGCTGGGGTGCTCACGGGTCCCTCACTGTGATTTTTAGGATGGGATGCTGCCAGTGGGAAATTAGCTGTGGTGCTTTCTCCAGCCCCTGATAAACCCCCTGAAAACCCCTGCCCAGACCTGGCTGCTCTAGGGGTGCTTTGGGGCCATCAGATTTTCCAGGCTCAGATATCCCCGTGGTCCTGCTGCAGAGGTGCTGCCTGGGTCCCGTTGCCTCCACCCAGCTCTCCCTTCTCACAAACTTGTGGAAAAGTGATTTCCCTTCCTATTTTCTGCCGCCTTCTCCAACTCAGACTGGGTTAACTCTTGCTGTAGATGCAAAGCTTGCTGGAGGGCCGTGGCCAGGCGGGGCTGTAAAAGCCACATTTTCTTTGGGAATCGGATTAAGGCCCCTTTTTCTGCGTGCTGGGCGGATGCAGTGGGGTGACATGAAGTCTCTCTTTGTCCTGGATGGTATTTCTGGCCCAGCTGCAGTGGGTTAACCCTTTGTCATCCCACACAGTCCTGGTGATGAATGGCTCTTTGCTAAGCAACGGGGACCTTTTCCTGGGGTGGGAACACTGTGGGGGCACTGTGGGCTGTGCATCCCCTCTACACAGCTGGAGGATGGAGTGCAAAGCCTTGGTGCCTGGCTAAGGGATATTTCTGAGGGACAGGGACCTGCCCTAATGCTGCTTCCCACTGCCTTTCTTTGCCATTTTTAGTCTCTCTTTATTCCCTGAGATAAATGGATGGGACTTTGCACCCCAGTCCTGCACTGGCACCAGAGGTGTCTCCATGCTGGGGCAGCCCCAGGCTGCCTGGATGGCACAGAGGGACATGGCTGGGGGAAGTAGAGGGCAAAAGTGACAGTGAGAGCAGAGGGCAGGCCAGCTGGCAGAGCACAAGAGCTGCCTGTGTGCTCCTGGGAGGGCAGTGACCGTGTCAGTGGTGCTCCCTGGGCACCAGTGCCCAGCCTGGTATGGCTGGGACAGGAGCATCACTTTTCCAGGAGAGCTGGAGGGCTGGATAACCAGCCAGGAGCAGGGTGATGGCAGGCAGGGAGCATCCACAGAATTCATGGAATCACCAGGTTGGAAGAGACCTCCAGGATCATCAAGTTCCACCCAGCCCAAACACCTCAACTAAACCATGGCACCAGTGCCACATCCAGTCTTTGTTTAAACACATCCAGGGATGGTGACTCCACCACCTCCCTGGACAGACCATTCCTGTACTTTATTATTCTTTCCCTGAAAAACTTTTTCCTCATATCCGACCTACATTTCCCTTGGTGCAGCTTGGGACTGTGTCCTCTCCTTCTGTCAGTGCTGCCTGGAGAAAGAGACCAACCCCACCTGAGCACAGCCACCTTTCAGGGGGTTGTAGAGAGTGACAAGGTCACCCCTGAGCCTCCTTTTCTCCAGGATAAACAACCCCAGCTCCTTCAGCTGTTCCTCACAGGGTTTGTGTTCCCAGCCCCTCTCCAGCCATCACAGGTATCCCAGGAGCCCTTGGCTGTGGTGCCCGGCATCCAAGGAGGTGTCTTGGTTTGGTACTTGGTGGGCTCTGTGGCCAAGCAGACATGGAGGTGATTCCTTGGCCATGCCCTGGAGTCTGGTGGCTGTGGGCATCTCACACCCAGGCCTTGGCTCCATCTGACTTTGTTTCCCCACTGTGCCGTGTTGTTGCATCACCTCGGATCCATCCACTGCTGCTGTGAGCCTGGCTTGGCTTGTTTGTTTATGCAAAAGCCAAATGATAGCAGGAAACGGCCCTTGCTGGTGGCCTGGAAAAGCTGCCAGGGGCACACAGTGCCGTTATCAGGCAGCCTCCTGATAAGAGCAGAGCAGAGATTTCCCCAGAGGGGGTCCTGGACCGTGTCAAAGTGGCATCAGGAGCTCCTCGGGCCTCCAAGCAGTGGGGGGAGTGCAGCCCACAGCCCTGAATTCTCCCTGTGCCCCTCTCTCTGCTGAGTTTCAGGACGTGGTCACCCCGGGGCTGATGGAGGGGTGCCACCATCTCCCGGGGCTGACCCAGCAGCAGATGGGCACCGAGCAGGACTCACTCAGAGCGTCTGGAACTGCAGGGAGGCAACGCGTTTCCCTCCCACCCGTGCTCCTCCTCCCCCCCATCCTCCTGACCTTTTCCCATCAAAACACAAAGCACTATTATTCGGAGCAAGGCACCTCCATGCGAGGAGACAGCTGGCTCTGCAGCGGCTTGCTGGGGATGGGTTGTTATTAATTAAGCTGCAGGAGACAGCCCGGCAGCTTGAATGGAGTTTTCCTTCTTTTCAGGGTTAGGGTGCCCTAAATACTTTTCTTCTTTACCTCCAAACGGCGTTTATAGGTTTAAAAGGGGCAGCAGACAAAGGAGGGAGAAGGGCCCATTATGTGCAGCTCGCAGGGACATGTATCCCTGCACGTGGCCTGCAGGGTCTGGTAGGACACCCCAGCAGCTTCTTTGCAGCTTGGTTTGTACCAGGGGGCTGCTGTGACCCCCAGGGATGTCCCTGCCTGGGCATCTTCCCGTCTAGAGAGGAGATGCCACTTTGGGGTGAAAGGGTTTAAACCACTGGAACAAGTTTGGGGTGCCTCAGGCGGTCAAATTTTTCACTCCCTGCTGTTCTCCCTTGCAGAGGTGATTTATTTTTACCAAGCTCATCCTCTGCCCCCGCTGCTGGGTCTGCTTTGACCGTGCTGCTGGTGGTGACAGGAGCAGAGGTGGTGCTGGAGGATGCTGGGGCTGTCTGAGGTGTGTGCAGCTCCTTAGTGTATGAGCTCTGTGTAGGCTCCATCTGCTCCCCTCGCTCCACAAGGCAGGAAACAAGGGTTTGGTGAAGTGGGGCTCAGGGATGCTGATGGGCTGAGGTGCAGAGTTTTGCTTTACCCCTTTTGGGGGACAATTTGTCCTTTGTGACAATCTGTGGGGGTGTCTGGGGCAGCAGATCGTGCCCCTGAGGAGGAGGGGTGAGGATTGCTCCTGACCACCCGAGGAGCCAAGCGTGTTTCCGTGGGCCTGGCTGGGCTGTGCCATCTGCAGAGCTGGCCCAGGGATTTGAGCAGCAGGTTTTGGTGCCAAGGCAGAGCTGTCCCTGCTGAGCAAAACCTGTGCTCAGAGCTGAGGCCGTGGCAGTGCCTGGGAGATGCTGAATGCACTTTGTGTCTGTCCAAACCAGCACAGCAGTGCCCCAACCAGTGCCCCCCGTGAGGGAAAAGGAATTTGGGAAGATTGGGGTTCCTTCTTGCTTTTTCCAAACATTTGTGACTGCGGAGTGCCTTCCTAGCAAAGCCTGTTCCCTTTTGGAAAACGGTGGATTGCTGAAGCCTGGCGAGGAGCCTCCTGCCTGCCCCACTGAGGGAGCTGCAGACCCTCTGCCGGAGGGAGGTGCCAGAGGAAGGGAGGCGGCTGCAGGGACACTGCTGGGATGTGACACCAGGAGAGGGTGACTCACGCCAAGGACACGGTGCCAGCTGCGCGTGATGGCCGGTGACAGCGTGTGAAATAATTCCTTCCTTCCTTCCTGGAGAGTGGGAGCGGCCTGGAGATGTCCAGCTGGAGGAGGCTCTGGGTTTTGCTGTGGTGGGAGCTGGGACAGGCCTGGGTGTAGTGTGGGCTCAGCAGAACAATCACACTGCAGCCATGCTGGTGGGTCTGGGTCCTGCTCCTGGGCAAGGCACAGGGGTGGCTGCTCCCTGTGCTGGCTCAGGATGTCCCTGAGCTCTGGAGGGCTCTGGGATGTTCCTGGCAGTGCCTGCACCCCATGTCACTGCTGCTTCACTGCCCTCTCTCTACAGGGAGATTTAAGCCACCAAAGGAGGCTTAAATGAAGGAACTGGTGGGATGCCTGCAGAGGTGTGTATGATGTGGGCTGCTCAGTGCCTGAAACAATGTTGCTTAGAAGAAAAAACAAAAAACTGCATAATCTATGGATTTGGGATTTAACTACAGCCAGAGGGGGGGGAAATGTCACTGATCTGTGGGTCTTAGAGATGTTCTGGGGAGTTACCCTGCACACGCTGAAGGGGACAGGCTCTGCCTGATAGAGCCCTCCCTGAGTGATAACACTTGCAGACCTGCACACAGGCTCTTAGAAAAGCTTTGGGGTTGGTTTTAGCTGTTCCTGGCACTGGGAGATCTTTTCTGTTCCTGATAGAGGTGATGATGTCTCTTTCAGTGCTAAAAAAAAATTAAATTTTGGTCTTGTGATCTGCCAGCTCGTCTCCTTTTCTCGGTCATGCTACTTTCCACTGGGTTTGCTGGTGCTCTACCAAGGTCTCTGGATGTGCTTTTCATTCTGCTATTGATCTGAGATTATAAATATAGCTGGCAGAATTCCCACCTGTCTGTCAAAGTCACTGGAGACTGGCAGGTAGTCAGCATTGCAGCAATATTGAAAGAATATAAATTATTTCCTAAGCCCTAATGGTGCACTTTTAACTGGGGATTGCTGAGGTACAGTAAAATTGGAAATGTCCCTTCAGCATTCCTGCGAGAGAACACATCCTGCTCCTGCTGCCTGTGCCCAAGGGATTTGATGTTTTCTTGAGAGCTGGACAGCTTGTGAAGGAGTGAGTTTGTTGGCAGGTCTGCCCATAGGCTGGGTAGTGCTGGTGAAGCTGCCTTCGTTTGCAGATCTTAGTTATTCCTCAAAGCTGGGGATTGATGGAGCTGGCCAAGGGCAGAGCACTGCCTGGCACAGCCCCACTGCTGGGCAGTTTTCTGCTGCAAAGGACTGTGGTTGGGATTGTCCCCAAAGCTCAGGGACTGTTGAAGCCCTCGGTGATCCCTGAGCATCAGTGCTGGCCCACGTTCTGCAGTGAGCCCCACCAGCCCTGCACAGTGTGGCTGTGACATGGGGACCTGCTCTCACCTGCAGGGATGTCCCATAAAGCAGTACAGATTGGATTGTGTAAGCCAGGCAGGAATCTTCCTTAATATTTCAGATTAGTTGCAAGGCTAAAAGCTGGATCTGTAGTTAGTTCAAATCCCTTGATACAATTTACAACAGCAATAGGCCTCGTTAGAATTGCTCCTAACTCTGATTATTGGGTTTTTCTAAGAGAAGAACAATGAGTTTGTGATTTTAAAACCCTTAATTAGGGGATTTGGATCCAGTTCTTGGCTCTGCTGTAAGATTTCTGTGTGACCCTGGGCGAGTCACTTATTCCCTCTCCAGTTCATCTGCACTGTAGGGGTGAAGCTGCTTCCTTCCTCTGCCTGTCGGTCCTGCCTGTGCTCAGAGCCAGAAATGAGCAGCGGGAATGGTACAGGCAGGGCCCAGTTCTCCTCACAGGAGTGGAGATGCTCCTGTAAGAACAAATCCCAGAATTTGTCTTGGCCTTTTGGCACTCTGCGAGTGCCTCCTGTGTGCCAACACCCCGAAGTCCCCAAGGGCCATCCTGGGGACCAGCAGTGCTCCCAAAGCCCTGCTGCACTTGCTGTGAGGCCAAGGACGACACTTGGTTGTCCTTCTGAGTTGCTTGCTCACCACCTGTTGTTCCTGTGAAGGAGGAGATATGAGTTGAAACAAAATATTTTTTATTAATTAATCTGGGAAACAACTTGTACAGAGCGTTGAGTTCCCATGTACCCTAATTGTTTTTCTCTGAGGGTGGTAAGGCCCTGGCAGGGGGTGTCCAGAGAAGCTGTGGCTGCCACATCCCTGGAGATGTCCAAGGCCAGGTTGAACTTGGTCTAGAGCAAAGTGTCCCTGCCCATGATTGGAATTCGATGGTGTTTAAGGTCCCTTTCAACCAAACCAGTCTGTGCTTCTGTGAAACATCTTTGCAGGGCTTCAGTGATCATGGGGAGAACTTTTCTATGGTTTCTTTTTATTCCCTCACAGGCAAGACGAAAGCATGCCTA
This sequence comes from Cyanoderma ruficeps, assembly GCA_008694505.1. NCBI lineage: Eukaryota > Metazoa > Chordata > Aves > Passeriformes > Timaliidae > Cyanoderma > Cyanoderma ruficeps. The sequence goes on along the minus strand of VZDJ01000216.1, from coordinate 3,738,363 downwards.
TGATTTCAATCTGAAAAAGTAAACTCAGAGGAGCTGAGGAGTTGGTTCACGTGGATGAGAACGATGTCTTCGCTCCTTTGGTCTTGGTTTGGGCACATGAACCCTGTGCTGATTCTTCACTCCTGAACACCCACAGATGTGCTCACCTTAATGGCAGGGACAGGAAGCCTTCACACCTGAGAGCCTCCCTTTACCCTTTGTGCAAGCACAGCACCTAAGTGAGCCTGGCACAGCCTTTTCCTGTCTTTCTCCAGCTAAAACAAGGCTGGAGTGACTTGTAAGCAGAGCTGCTACTCAGGCAAGCCTGGTTTGGCATCTAGCATTGGATTTTCCTGGAGATTAGAGAGATTAAAACACTAATGCCCACTGATAGGGCTTAAAGCTTTAATAAGTCATAAAAAAGTGGTGTAATCTGGTAGAAATCTGCATGCAGCTGCATCATAAGCAGGTTGAGGCTCGGTTTCCTGCCTGGGTGCTGCGTGGAGGTTTCTCAGAAATTGGTATTTGTGGCATTTGCTGAAGTGGAAGGATGTGGGTCTTGTCCCCCTCTCAGCACCCATGGTTTTCAGAGCAGCCTGTGCCAGCCTTGCTGGGCATCACAGGAGGAGGGCTGCCAGCCCAGCGTGGTGGGGAGGGGCTGCTGCCAGCCCGGTGTGTGTGGTGGCCGTGCTGGGTGGAGGAAGATCTGCCACTGCTGGTGGTCTGGAAGTGGAGATGGAAGCCACGCTGGAGCCACAGGCAGGAGACCGAGCAGGGGTGGCTGTGGTGCCGCTGGCACAGGCGGCAGGGCTGGCAGGAGTGTGGCAGAGGCTGGTGGCGCTGGTGGCAGGTCCAAAAGGGAGGACAAGTTTACCAGCCCTGGGCTTGAAGGCTGTGCAAGGGCTGTTCGTGGGAAAGGGACTCCTCTGGGTGTTGAAGATTGCAGATGTGCACATCTGTCTTAACCCTTTCATCACCTGCAGGCCTTTCTCTGGGAATGCGAATCTGGGAACCACAGGGGAAAAGTCCTGAGGTCACAGGGTAGGTCAAAGCAAGGTGTCAGACCCAGAAGCCCAAAAGAGAGAGGTTGGCTTCACCTTGGCTGTGACAGGACAGAGTCCCACCACCACTGCTGGACATCACAGAGACTTCACCCCAACCAGGGTGTGTTGGAGGGAGCGGGGCCGGCTGGTGCACATGGCAGCTTCCCTCCTGTGGCTGGCCCTTTGCTCTGCTGGTGGGAGAGGGGTGGGGACATTCTGGGATCATGGTATAAGGCAGGAAGGAGTTGTGGAGACAGCTAATATCTTCACTCAGCTTCACTGACATCATTTTAGAGAGCAGCCGTGCCCGTGGGGGGTTGGTTGATATCTTGTCCTGGCAGATGTGAGATGCAGCCCAGACATCTTCAACCAGCTGCAGGGCAAAGTGAGCTCCCAGCACTCACACCCGCCCGCGACTGCTCTGGCGCTCTGCTGAGGAATTTCGGGACGCTGGGAAGCAGAAGGAAGCAGAATTTCGGGATGCTGGGAAGCAGAAGGAAGCAGAATTTCGGGATGCTGGGAAGCAGAAGGCTTCCGTGGGCTCGGGGACAGCGATGTGGATGAGACCTTGGCCCTCATTCCTGGAGCAGTGGGTGAACTGGGCTCCTCTTGGAATGAGGCTGCCCCGTTTGTCCCGGCCTCTCTCTTTCCCGTGGAAGTTTCCCCGCACCTCCAGCGTGGAGCCGGGGTGGGACGTGCCCCCAAAACTCTTCTTCCTCTCACCCTTAGCGGGCCCCCCTGGGCCGGGCCGGGCCGGGAGCGGCGGGGGGATGGAAACACCGCCCGGGGGCGAAGCAACTTCCCGGGAAGAGGCTCCATCCCCCCGGGCCGGGCTGGAGGGGGAGGAGGCAGGGTGATGGGGGAGGAGGAGGAGGAGGAGGAGGAAGGGCGATGGGGGAGGAGGCGGAGGACAGCGCGGGAGGAGGCGGGAGCCAGCGGCTGCCGGAGCCGCCGCCGCCGCGGGTGAGTCTCCGGTGCCCGGGGGCGGGGGCTCCGTGGGGCAGCGGAGGGGGGATTACGGTGGTGGGGAAGCGCTTTTTTGGGGGGGTGAATTATCCTGGGGAAAGGCCTGCGAGAGCGGGGTGGGGGGGGAGCGGGTGTGCCGCGGTTCCCACGGAGGACAGCGGGGCAGTGCGGGGGCTCCCCGGCCCGGCCAGGGCATCCCCCGGGCGGGGCCACCGGGTGCTGCGGGGGGCTCGGCCCCTTGTGCCGCCGCTGTGCCCCGCAGGACCGGCGGCTGCTCGGCACCGCCTGGCCGCGCTGCCGGCATTGTCCGGGATCAATGGAGAGCCGTAGATCGACCCCTGCCCTGCCTGGGGACACCCCCTGGTCCCCTGCCCTGTCCCCTGGGTACCCCCCGGTCCCTTGCCCTGTCCCTTTGGGTATCCCCATGTCCCCATCCCTGTCCCCATGGGTACTCCTATGTCCCCTGCCCTGTCCCCGTGGGTACCCCCTTGTTCCCTGTCCCCGTGGGTACCCCCTTGTCCCCTGCCCTGCTCCGGCTGCTGCCCCCGCTGAAGGGCCGGCGGGGCGGCTGGGGCGCAGCTGCCTTTGGTAAAGGAAGAAAACAACAGAAACAAACAAAGAAACTAAATAAAAATCCATACCACCCTACCCGTCAAAGAACAAAAAAACAAGCGGGAAAAAGGAATTTCAAAAGGGGAGGAAAAAAAAAATAGGGGGAAAGAAAAGAAAAAGGAAAAANAAAAAAAAAAAAAAAAGGAAAGCCGAACTGCAAACCCCAGGATGTGAATCCCTCTGGCTTACTCTTTCTTTTGCCGGAGCTGCAGTCAGTGCCTCGTGGGACGGGGGGGCATCGGAGTGCAGCTCGGCGGCCCTGGGCACTCTCAGCCGTGCCCGGTGCCCCTTTCTCGGGCTTGGCTCGACTCATTCCTTCTGCAGTGTTTGTCTGGACAAGCTGAGTTTGGGGAGCGCTGCCTGGCTCTTTGTTTTCACAGCACAGAGCTCTGCAGAGCAGTGGTGACAGGGGTGAAGGGTGCTTTCCCTTGGCTGGGGACAGGGGAGGGTCCCCATGCCCCTCCTGTGCTGAGTACCATTGTCCAGGCTGGGTGGACAGAGGTGGGAGTGGATCCCATGCTCAGAGCCCCCATGGAATCAGTCCTGTGGGTGTCTTTGGACCCTCCTGGGCACAGGCACCCTGAGCCTGTCTGTGGGGAGCAAGGGCTGTGCTGGCCACTGGCATGGGCTACATGGGGCCTGTTGATGGAGCAGCTTCTGCTGAGATCAGTGTGCAGGAGGGTTCCTCTCATTGGGGTGTTCCCAGTGAGGGAGGGCTGCTCTGGGGTCAGCCTTGCTCCAGCTCCAGGGAAAGAAGCTCCTTACAGAGGGTGATCAGTGCATGGCCAGAGGTCTCTGCATGCCCAAGCCAGGACTGGGGTTGTTCATGGTCATCTCCTCCTTTTTAACATGGAGGCAAACAGCCTAACAACTCTCTGCAGGTTTTTGTAAGTGGTTTAGAGCTGCTGTCTCACGTGATTGGAGGAAGGAGAATGTCAGACTGTGGGTTGTGCTGCCAGGGCTGCATGTGTCTGACCGGGGCAGGGTGGGGGTCAGCCTGGTGCTGGTCAGCCGGTGGTGGTCAGCCTCACACCACATCCAGGGGCCACGGGCAAGAGCTTGAGGTTGTGGAGCTGCCACCACGGTTTGACCCCTGGGATGGGCTCCTGCACCCCAGCCCAGGAACGCTGCTGACCGGAGCCTGCAGCAGCCAGACAGTTTAGGATGGGAAGGGAAGCAGTGGTGGGGAGCCCTGGAACATCCATCTCTTGTACAGAAGAGAGGCAGGAGGGTTGAGCTGTAGAGAGCAGGGGAGTGCTGTGCTTCCGGAGCGGGAGGGGAAACCCAGTGAGGACGGAAGCGCACGTGGCTGGTGGGCACAGCTCGACCTGCACGTGATGGGTGCCCATGACTTGTGCCTCGGGGCTGTGGCCCTGGCTGGTCACTCCACAGCAGGAATCACGGCCTCCCTTTATAAACTCTGAAAACGTGGGGTTTATTCCCCATGTGATTAAAAAGCTTCAAGCCTGGAGCATCTTGTGTGCTCAGGAGGCACCTGGCCACCTCTCTGACAGCTCTTGGGTGGGTTTGGTCTAATGGAGCCAAGCACACTCTGCTATTTGTGGGTCGTGTTTGTTGGCGCCCAGGTGGAAATGCAAGCTGAGAAGGAAACATAACTGGTTGGCAGCTGGGCCTGGGCTGGTGGCCAGCCTGAAACTGTAGCCCAGTGCTCAGGGATGCAAGGGACTGACTCAGCCTGGGGCTGGCAATGCCAGCCAGATGCTGGTGACTGCAGCTGAATAATAGGAACGCCCCTTAGTTACAATTTGGCGCTGCAGGGTCTGTGGCACTGGCTCTGTGTGTCAGGCTGAGCCACCTCAGCTTTGGGGTGAGCTGTGCCTCACATTCCCTGGCACCCACACATCCAGCAGGGACCTGCCCCGTTCAACACCAGGGGATGCCGTGGCAGCTGAAAAAAACAGCAGTGCCTGGGCTATGCTGGGATTGCATCCAGTCCTGGCTTTGCTGAGACTCCTCCTCCTGTCCTCTCGAAGGGAGAACTGTGCCTCTGCCACCTCCTCTGCAGGTTGGATCCATTTCCAGGCCTGTGGTCAGTGGCTCAGTGTGCCGAGGGGAGAGGCCCTGGAGGCCAGGCATGCTGCAGTCCCCACAGCCAGCTGCTCTCAACCAGGAGCTGTAGACTCTCTCTTTGGAGCTACAGATGTCTCTGTGACACCCTGCTGGCATGATTCTCCAAGGGGCCTGCTCCCAAAGCTCGAAAGGTGAGGTGGTTCACATTTCTCCTGTGAAAACATCTGTAGATACTCAGCTGCCTAGGCTGTGCTTTCACCCCCTGAGACACCACTGCTCACTGCTCTGAACCTGCTCTCTGTGTGTGCATGAACCCATCCCACAAATCTGGAAGCCCATGATATTTCCAGCATCTGCTGTGTGGAGGGAAGGGAAGTTATCCACAGCGTCCTGGTCTTCTGGGTGCTTGTAGCTCTGCAGAACTGGTTGCAGCATCATCAGAAGGTGACCAGTGCTTGGTGTTCCCAGCATCCAAAGGGTGTTTCTTTGATTTACTCCCCAAACCTTGCCATTTTGCCATTGACTGGACCTTGCCATTTTGCCGTTGATTGTGTGTGCACACATAGAGTGTGCAGTGGTCTGGGGCTGTTGCCAGGCGGCCGTGGCAGAGGTGCAGCCTCCTGGCCTCTCTCTGGCTCCTCTGTGCAGCCACTGAGCACCAGGTCTGTGACCAACCCTGCTCCAGGACCAGCTCTGCTCTCCCCCATCACCAGCAGAGCACGGAGCTGCTGGGTGTAGCCAGGACCTGAGGTGGGTGAGACATTCCCAGTTCAGGGTGCTTTAACCTTCGCGTGTCTGCAGTGAAGGCCCAGTCTCCTGCAGATCCCTGTCCCAGATCCTCAGGGAGGATTACCAGCCCCTTCAGGGTTTTGGGGGAGCCGTGGCTGTCCTTGCATGCCCTGCCTGCAGTGTCCCGGGCTGTGGCAGCCTTGTGGCACCAGCACAGCAGCTCCAGCAGCCCCTGGCCAAGCCCATCCCACAGCACACGGCGTCCAGCTGGCTGAGGGAGCAGGAGGGTCCCCGGGGGGCTCCCAGGGGCTTCCCTCCCTGCAGGGAGCCTTTCATCTGCTGCTTTGCAGATGTTGGCTTTGGCTCGTGTCTGACATGGATCAATTACAGAGCAACAGCCCCGAGCCTTTGGCAAAATCAGCTCTGGAGCAGCTGTCCTGAGTCAGCCGTGCCCGAGCTTGAGCTCTGGCTGTGTCCCTGCTTGGTGCAGCACTGCCCTGACCATCTCCACATCTCCTGTGCCCACGTGGACAGAGTTTCCCTGGCAGGGAAGGTCTAAATATGGCACAAGCACTTGTTCCCGTGTGCTTGATGTTTATCCAGGAGCACTTTGATGGGAGGGAGCTGCAGGCTCTGAGCTCTCTGCCCCGTCAGCAGAGTGATGGCTCCTTGTGTGAGGGACAGCAGTTGGGTTAAGGTGACAGTGGTGAATCATGAGAGGTCTGGCTCTGCTCTTGTGGCAGTCAGGGATTTCAGACAGTAATGGGGTGTTAATTGACCCATCCCTCCCTGCAGTGCTCCAGAAGGGTCAGCTCAGTGACACTGGCTCTGACAGCACCACAGGTTTGACATCGTCCCCTCAGAGAGCACAGCAGGTCAGGCAAATCCAGGATGTGCCCATGATGCATCCCAGGCATCCACTGTGCTGCTCCAATTAATTTCTAAGATCTTTATTTTTTTTAGACAAGTGACTCGTGGGAGTGCTCCCTGCCACCCAGCACACCATCCCTGTGCTTGGGCTGCGTTCTCCTTCTGCTGGCACAAACCCCTTGGAGCCAAGTGTGACACTGGAGTTATTGCTAAGAAAAGACCTACTCAATGCTGGGAAGCTGGAAAAAAAATTGCACATTTGAGTTGTGGCATTTCCCTTGGGAGTTTGCTGGTGCTGCTGAGGCATCGTTGGCTTTGTGTCCCTGCTGTCCTGCAGACACTCCTGGCTGCAATATACTGATTTTATTCTATTTTTCCCCAGTCAGGACTCAGGTGTTTAAATCTTGAGTCCCCCACAGAGCAGCTGAAGCACATGGGCTGCCCTGACAGAGGGGCTGCTCTTCCTGTGGCTTTGGTCTGGCTGGAGCCTGGTGAGCCCTGAGCCCTTCTCCTCCCACTGAGGGCAGTTTGGTGAGGAATATCTGCTCCCTGAGCTGGGGACAGTTTGCCTGCACATCTCCCTGCCCAGGGTCAGGTCAGCCCCTCTGCACACTGCCAACTGCTCCTTGAGGTGCTGGAGATGCTCCTGGCATTCATCAAGTAGAGGGTGGCTTTCTGCCCTACTTCATTTCTTAATTTCTCTGCACCTTACCTGCCCCAGTGTCCCGGTTTGCTGTCCCATCCTTGGGGACACAAGTGGTGCCTCGAGGAGTTAAACCCATTGCAAAACCCGGCACTGCTGCTGGTGGCAGCATATTTTCCACATGATTTAGTTGTCGTTTTGTTGGGGATTTTTTTTTTAATGTTATGCGGGGATTTTTTTTCTACTTTTGGCCGTGCCATTTTTTGGAATGAGGTTAATTTGGGATTTGTGGTGAGGCCTTAGGCACGCCAGGCTGGTTGACTTTGTGAGGAGCAGCGTGGCAATGCAGTTCCAGCTGTGCAGGGTGCCTGCTCCCATGGCAGTGCAGTTCCAGCTGTGCAGGGTTTCCTGCTCCCATGGCAGTGCAGTTCCAGCTGTGCAGGGTGCCTGCTCCCATGGCAGTGCAATTCCAGCTGTGCAGGGTTTCCTGCTCCCATGGCAGTGCAGTTCCAGCTGTGCAGAGCTCCCAGGAGGAGTGAGATTCTCTCAGGGATTCTGTCAGGGACAGTGTGTTTGCTCTCAAGCAGCTCTGTGAGTAATGCTCAGCTGCACAGCCTGGGACTGAGGGTTGGAAAAAAGTGTTCAAAGTGACCCAACAGTCTTTGGGATTAATTCTAGGTTTGTTTTTTCTTTCTTTTTTTTCTGCTTGGCCTATATTAAGCATGTGGAAGTGTGCTGTGCTTGCAGGAAGAGTGTGGTTCCACCTCACAGACCCCAGCAGGGTCCAGTCTGAGACAGCCAGAGGAAAAGGGATGATGGGCTTGTGTTTGGAGGAGCCCCTTTGGCCCAGCCACACTCCTACAGAGAGAGGGAGGGAGGGAATAGCAGGCAGCACATCATCAAAGGCCAGGAATAACTGGGGTGAGATCAGCTGAGAGCTGTGTCGCTGTCTGGAGGGGTGAGGACTTTGCAAATAGTAATTTTTTATTATTAATAATAAATGATTAAAAATAATAAATAATCATTGCGAAACACTGAGCAACGACAAAATGCTCACTGAGGCTGGTGGCTGCAGGGAGCCAGGCACTGAGCAGCAGCAGCCTGGGGTGGGGAGGGCTCTTAAAAGTGTGTTTTCCTAAAACCCCCCCCCTCTCTGTGCCTGGATCAGAGGAGTGTGCTGCATGTGGCTGATGCCTCCAGGAGCTTGTGGGGGACTGGGCTGATCTTGTGCACTCTCTGCCTTTGGGATATTTGCTGTATCCACTGTGGGTGATGCAGAGCAGCTGGGGCTGGCAGGGGACAAGGCCACATCACTCTGTGGCACTTTGTCCTTCCCACCTCCTGCCTGGGGCGTGGGGGAGTAGAAAATTCCATGTTTTTTCTTGAAAAGCTGTTGGCTGAGGCTGTAGTTTTACATTTGCTTCTTCTGAAGAACTTTGTTAGGCTGGAGTGTCTTGCAGGGGAGACAGGCACACTGTCTCTGAGGGCAGCTGAGGGGTTTGGGGTTTCTGAACAGATATGGACAGAATTAGAGCGAGATCACAGCAGCTCTGTGGCTGCGTGGGTGTTGTCTGGCACAGCCCGTCGATGCAAATGTGTTGGGTTTTCCACAAGCCAGGGCCGGCAGCCTCTGATCTGCCTCAGCTGGAGCTGGAGGAGGGCACGTGGCAGTGGATGCCAAGGACTCCCTGTGTCTGCAAAGCCACCCAGCTCCCCCCCAGAACGTGGCTGAGTTGTTCACAGGAGTAGTGTGCACAGTGCTGTGATTCCAGGGGTGTGGAGGAGTAGGTCTGCCAGCTTTCAGCAGCAGCTAAAAGGCACGGGGCTGTGGGGCTAAAAGCCTTTGTCACTGGCAGACATGGGCTGAGGACTTTCGGGGTGCTGGGTCCTGCTCTGTGGCAGCAGAGCAGTTGCTGTGAGATCTGGTGTGCTCACACCCCCACAGCAGCATCCCTTTGCTGTGGCAGGTTTGGTGGAGTGGGCAGGGATCAAGTGAACGCAGTAAATTGAGAAAGAAAACCTCAAATTCAGTGTAATTATTGTGATGGAAGATCCCACACTCCTCCTCCCTCCCAGCCTGCTGACACCCCTGTGTCTTAGTTTGGAAAGACAGTTGTCTGCCAGGGAAAGCTGGAGCTTCCCTTGGAATGGAGAATGTAAACCTCCTCCCTGCAAATTATTATCATTTTGCAATTAGGGGCTTTCAGGCAAAGATACGGGAATAGGAATAACAGTTCTTTACTAGGAAGATTAAAAATACAAATGTAGTGGTACAAAAAAACCCCAAACAAACAAGCAAACAAAAAAATCCTAGAAACACTGCCAGAGTCAGAACACAACCTGACCCCCTGTTGGTCAGGGTGTTGGTGTCAGTCCAACCAAGTCCTCCTGCAGTGACAGACGTGGTTCTGTTGGAGCAGAGATGATCCTGTGGAAGGGTCCAGTGGTGCTGAGATGGGTCTGGTCTCCCTCTGGGAATCCAGTGCAGACAGGCTGTGCTGATGTTCTGAATCCCAGGTTTGATCCAGGCAGGAATGCTGGGCCCTTCCCCCTGGGTGGAGCCTCTCCCCATGGGATGATGGAATTGTCTCAGCCCTGCAGTGAGCCTGGATGGCCCATGAACAGCAGATCTCCCCTGGAGGGAGGATGGGTCCTGGAAGGGATAAGAACACGGCCCCAGCTGGTTTAACAGCTGCCCATTGACAGAAGACACCTGCCCCTCCCCAGGAGTGATGGGTTATACCAGAGATAAAGAAAACACCTCCCCAGCTGATTTCAACAGGTGGAAAATGGAATACACACTTTTGGNGGAATGCTGGGCTCCTCCCCCTGGGTGGAGCCTCTCCCCATGGGATGATGGAATTGTCTCAGCCCTGCAGTGAGCCTGGATGGCCCATGGACAGCAGATATCCCCTGGAGGGAGGATGGGTCCTGGAAGGGATAAGAACACGGCCCCAGCTGGTTTAACAGCTGCCCATTGACAGAAGACACCTGCCCCTCCCCAGGAGTGATGAGGAATGGGTTATACCAGAGATAAAGAAAACACCTCCCCAGCTGATTTCAACAGGTGGAAAATGGAATATGCGCTTTTGGTTACATATCACAACCCAAGACACCCCGAGTCTCTGCAGTGTTTTATTCCCACTTTGGACGCCGCAGGCAGCTCCTGTGATTCCCTGGCAGGAGCAGCACCTCTGAGCAGGCTGTGTTTGTCCCCGCAGGTCCCGAGGCCGTGCCCAGCCACGCTCCCGGCATGACGGACGCTCCGCGGGATGCCGGCCCCAAGCAGGCGGCACCGGCGCGGCCGGAGAAGCCGGCTGCCGACTTCGGCTACGTGGGCATCGACGCCATCCTGGAGCAGCTGAGGAGGAAAGCCATGAAACAGGGCTTCGAGTTCAACATCATGGTTGTGGGTGAGTCACAGATTCATGGAGTCACAGATTCACAGAATGACCAGGTTGGAAGAGACCTTCAAGGTCATCGAGTCCAACCCAGCCCCAACACCTCAACTAAACCATGGCACCAGTGCCACATCCAGTCTTTGTTTAGACACATCCAGGGATGGTGACTCCACCACCTCCCCAGGCAGACCATTCCAGTACTTTATCCCTCTTTCTGTGAAAAACTTTTCCCTAATATCCAACCTATATTTCCCTTGGTGCAGCTTGGGACTGTGTCCTCTCGTTCTGTCAGCTGCTGCCTGGAGAAAGAGACCAACCCCACCTGAGCACAGCCACCTTTCAGGAGGTTGTAGAGAGTGACAAGGTCACCTCTGAGTCTCCTTTTCTCCAGGATAAACAACCCCAGCTCCTTCAGCTGTTCCTCACAGGGTTTGTGTTTCCAGCCCCTCTCCAGCCTCGTTGCCTCCTCTGGACGTGCTCAAGTGTCTCAATGTCCTTCCTGAACTGAGGGCCCAGAGCTGTATACAGCACTCAAGGTGTGGCCTCACCAGTGCCCAGTACAGGGAAGAATGACCTCCCTGCTCCTGCTGGCCACGCCATTCCCGATCCAGGCCAGGTGCCATTGGCTTTCTCCCTTTTTGTGCCTGCCAGGGGAGCTGCAGGGGGATGAGGAGAGTGAATCCCAGGCAATGGCCGGTGGTGTGGGGATGGGGCCTCACCATCCCTTATCCTCCTGGCAGGAGCTGTGTAATGCTACAGGTCTGATTCCTGTAGGATGTCCCACAGGGTATCCTGGAGGTCTGCCTGGGGTTATGAAAGGCTCTGATCCAGAGTTTTTGTTAATTCTGTTAAAGATTTCGGTATGCTGTAGCTTTCCAGCAAGCTCTGTGGATGCTCAGCCTTTCCCATTCTGGTACTTTCAATCCCTCTATGGGGAAGGTTCCTTGGGCTGGGTGATCACAGCAAGGCTGGTCCGTGCAGAATCGGTCCGTGGGGAGGTGTTTTAACAAATCCAGTCCTTTGCTGCAAACAGAGGAATCGCTGCACCCGTCCTGGGAGCCTGAAAAGAGAGATTACCTGTGCTGAGCTCCCATTTCCCTGCTGGAGGAGACTCCCATCCCTCCAGGAGCAGGTTCCCATCCCTCCAGGAGCAGGCTGTGCTCCCTCAGCACCTCAGCAGTGTGCTGTGCAGATGGGATTTTGCAGAGGGATGTTCAGGAACTGCTCTGCCTTGGCAGCGCTGTGTGTGGTTTCCAGGTCTGTGCCTGGAAAACATTGTTCTGCCCTTGGCAGGCACTGGGCTGGCTGTTTACAGGCTGGGAATTCGGGGCAGCATAAACAAGTGGAGCTCTGACCCTCCCAGAAGATGCAGGAGGAGCAGCACCTTGGGGAAGGGGCAGCAGCCAGCCCTCCTCCTGCTGTGCCTCCCTAGGGATGGGTTGAGCTCCAGGACTTCCATCCTGTGAGTCCCTGAGTCCCAACCAAAGCTGGGAGGGGCCTGTAGGCTGTGGTCAGCTTAGTCCCTTGTCCTCTAAAGTTGCAGAGATGAAGAGATATGTCTAAACTTTTAAAAATCCCAACCCCAAAGCACATCTTTTGCGTTCAGTTTTCCGTACAAAGCAGCTGGAAGGAGAGCAGAGGTGGCCAGGCTCAGCTGCGCTTTTTCCCAGTGGATTTCAGCTGTGGGAAAGGCAGTGGACTGCAAACCAGGGCTGTTAGAAGGGGGCTCTGCCCTGTGCTCAGCTGCCTGTGTCACACCTTAGGGTCCCCAGCTGCACCCCACTGTGGCTCAGCGAGGTCAGCCTGTGGTGCCGTGGGACATCACATCCTGGCTGCTGGTGGCCCTCACCTCTGCTCCCTTTCCAGGCAGCTTGGACAGACATGAATGCAGAGACCCACTGCCTGCAGCTCTGGCAGTGTGTCACCCGGATGTCACCTGTCCCCAGTGTGTCACCTGATTTCACCTGTCCCCAGTGTGTCACCCTGATGTCACCTGTCCCCAGTGTGTCACACAGCCTTCCCCTCTACCCAGATGTTCCATTTAATGGTGAGCAGTGGTGCAGTGAGAGCTCTGTTTTGGCTCTGCGTGCCCAGCTCCAGGCCTGTTAGTGCTTTGTGCTGCATTTTAAGGCAGCAGAAGGCTGGGAGCACTTCCCCCCAGCCTGGCCCATGTGTTTCTCACAGCCCAGCAGTGACAGTGGCTGTCAAAGAGAGTTTTCCTGTGCTGGATTGCAGCCATTGGTGATGCTGCAAACTCGGCTCTAAAATTGCTGTTGGATCAGGGGGTGGGGTGATGCCAGGAGGTGATGCCCAGTGCTGGTTGGCCCTACCCTTGGCTTTGGCAGCCTAGATGAGCCAGGACCTTGAAGGATGTGGGTGAAACCCTTGCTGACTCTGCTTAGGGACACTCCGTGGGACAAAGGGACATGCTGGTGGCAGTGCCATGAATGTTGGCTGTAAAGTGTCTTGGCAGAACGAGGCCACTGGGTCCCCATGGTGTGTGCAGGATCTCTGCAGCGTTTGCAGAGGGCCCAGAACATCTGCTCCCTGCGTTTTGAGGAGTTAATTCTGTTCTCTTTGCTCTGGAAAAATTGCTCTCCAAGCTCATGGGACAGCTGTTCCTGGAGAGTCAGGAGCTGCTGGTGTCCTTTCCGCACAGATCAGCATCAGCTCTGGGCTATGAAGCGTGAAAACGCTTTTCTAAAAGCTGTTTTTCTGAAGTTGTGGAATCTCATGTGCTTCTTGGGCTGTTGTTTGTGGGACTCAGAGAAGCCCCTGGCGTGGAGCTGTGTCTGTGCAGCCAGCTGGGCCGATTGCAGCAGCAAGCCTGTCAGGGAAGCAGCAGCAGATGCAGCCGGGCTGAGGTTTGTTGGATTGTTGCTGCTGTTAGTCCTGTCCAGATAAAGGCTTGCCAAGCTGCTCCAAAGCCTTCCCTGTGGAACTGGAGCAGACTGCAGGAGAGTGAAGGCACAGTTGGGATGCTTTTTCCTGGGGTTCCCTGGTCCCTGTGCTCTGCTGCATCACCACAGCCCTTTAAACCCCCCCAGCACTGTCTGCCTGTCCTTGGGGTTGCTGGGATTTTGCCTGGATGCAGGGAACCAGCTCTTGGTTTGCTGCTTTGGAGCCAGGGAAGGGCTTTGCTACCTGCAGCATCCTCCTGGCTGGGCTGGACTCGAGCTCTTTGGCTCGAGGGAGCTGCAGGGGAGCAGCTGCTCCTCGTCCCTGCCTCCATCCGTCCCTCTGGCAGATGTGGTGCAGGCTGAGGCTGTCAGCAGCCCCATCCCCTGGCCCCTGACAGAACAGGGAGTGCTGACTCTGGGTTATCCTGCTCTCTTCCAGGTCAGAGTGGCTTGGGGAAATCCACGTTAATCAACACCCTCTTCAAATCCAAGATCAGCCGGAAATCTGTACAGCCAACTGCTGAGGAGAGGATCCCCAAGACCATTGAAATCAAATCCATCACTCACGGTGAGGCTCTGCAGGCCCCACCTGCTGCTTTGGCTTTAGGTCCTGCTCTGCTTTGTGTCTCTGGGGACTCACAGCGACATTGACCTCCATAAACCTCCACTCTCATCCCTCTGAATGGGCTTTTACCATCCAGAGATGCTTGCAGGGCTGAGAAAACATCTATTTTTTATTTATTCACCAGCATTGCATTAATTGTGTTAGAAGGGACCAGTGAGGTGGCTGTGGGGGTGGCATTTCAGGCTGGATGTGGGACTGGATCCCTTTGGAGGGTGGATGTGTGCCTCTGAGGAGCTGTGAGGATGCATTTCTCCCCTGGGAGAGCAAGCTCCAGCCCTGCAGCTGATTTTGGGAGCGTGGGCTTGGCCAGAGCAGCCATCAGCACCCGTCTCACAGAGCAGCTTTCCTCTCTTTCAGAGATTGAGGAGAAGGGGGTCCGCATGAAGCTGACGGTCATCGACACGCCGGGCTTTGGGGACCACATCAACAACGAGAACTGGTGAGCTGCCCCTGTGCCCTGGGTGAGACAGGAGAGCCCCAGCACAGCCTGACCCCGTGCCCAGGGCTGTAGCCTGGCTCTGTGCCCCCCCTGCTCCGTGGGCAGCAGGAAGGAGGTTGTTGTGGTGGCAGAGCAGTGCCATGCTCTCCGTGAGAGCCACAAACGTCCTGCTGTTCCAGGCATGAGACAACCTTTGTTCGTGGCTGGGAGCAGCTGTGTGCCAGCAGGGCCTGTCCCTAGACCCTGCTCATGTGGCTCTGGAGGCTGAACTCTGCCCAGGATCCCTGGCACAGTGTCTGGCTCTGTGGGATGTTCCCCAGGCAGGGACCTTGTCCCCTCCACCAGCTGGGCGGTGCTTGTGGGCTTTGGTTCTGCTCATGCCCCTGTGCTGTGACACTGCAAGGAGCCAGGGCACGGCCCCAGTGCTGTGCTGCTCCACAGCCAGCTCCAGGAGGAGAGAAGGGAGCACTTTTTAGGCACTTGCTTGTCTAAACCAGCCAGTAAATCCCCTCCTGCAGCAGTGCATGGAGTTGCTAAGCAGTGATCACCTGAGGTTTGTGATTTAGGAGATGCTGAGCATCCCAGGCTCTGCAGGCTCTGCTTCACACAGTCAGGCCAGGGGGGAGGGTCAGGGTGGGCCTGGTCCCTCTGATGCCTTGGGAAGGCTGACCTGGAACAGAGCCTGGACAGAGCTAGAGGATAAAGCAGGGATTCATTGAAAGGCCTTTAAGGACACACCTTGGGCAGGACAAGAGCCTGGCCAAGGCTACACCCAAGGTGGACCCAAAATTGTCACAAAATGGACAAACTTTCACATGATCTCACATTTTTATAAGTTTTGGTCCATTTGCATATTGGCGTTTAATTGTCCAATTACAGCTTCAGATTGTGAGGTCTCATCCTTCTTATTCCTCCCTTTGGCCCACCCTTGTTTGTGCTGTAGGGCCGCAAAGTTGTCCTTGGTGTCCATCAGGAGAAGGATTTGTTTTGTGTCCCTGCTGTGTGCAGAGCTGAGTGACACTGACTGTGAGCTCAGCACTGCACCCCTGGGCAGCACAGAACCTGAAACACATGAAAGATAAAATTTAAGGCATCACCTCAGACTATCCTGTTCCCCTCTCTCTGCAGCTGGCAGCCCATCATGAAGTTCATCAANAGAAGTACCTGCAGGAGGAGATCAACATTAACCGCAAGAAGCAGATCCCCGACACGCGGGTGCACTGCTGTATTTATTTCATCCCAGCCACGGGCCACTCGTACGTACCCCTCTGTCCCTGTCACCCCTCGGTGGCCCTTCCCTCTCCAGGTGCCATCAGGGCACTTAGACCCCAGCCCAGGGGACTGTATTTATTTATTTCATCCCAGCCACGGGTCACTCATATGTACCACGCCGCCCCTCGTCCTTCCCTCTCCATGTGCCATCAGCTCAGCCATCAGGGCACTCCTGCCTGGGATCTTCCCATGTTTTTTGGGGCTTGAAGAGCTTGAGGGGAGCTTGAAGCCATCCCTAGGGCTGTATCATCTGGAGGCCTTGCAATAGCACAGCAGAGCTGCTGTACCCCAGAGAAATGGGGTGTTTCCACTTCTGAAGGGCCATGAAATCCGCTCTGAGCTCCAGGGAGCTGCTGGCTTTGCTGTGGTCACCTGGCTTGCTCGACCAAGGGTGGACACAGGTTTCAAACTGGATGGAGAGGCTACTTTTGCAAGCAGAACTTTCTGTGGTTTTTTCCTTTGTCCCTGACATTGTAAGGGGAGAAGCCAGTGCTTCTGCCACTGCTTCCAAGGCAGTGACCACCCTCACCCTGTAAGGGTATTTCGTAGGTTGTTTGACTAGTCTGCAAGTGGGATGCTGTTTATTCAGCCCAGAGTTCTCCTGGCTCTGGCACTTCTCAAGTGACAACATCAAAAGGCCCAGATCTCACCCTAGTTTTTTTTTTTTTCCTTTTCTGTTTTTTTTTTTTCCCCTCCTAGGCACACAGCCCACCCTGAAAATCTGGGGCGCTTAAAATGTCTTGAAAAATGTGACTTAAAGTATCACGACACAAAACGAGACCTAAGTTTCCTTTTGATTTGTGTCAATTCCTTCCACTTCTGGCTCTGTCTGCACTGGGGATGTTTTTGGGTCTGTTTTCAAAAGTAAACTTAAGCCTCCAGCACTGCATTCATGTCAGCCTTTTCCACTTCCCCATGTGGAGATTTATTCCAAGAGAAAAGACTTTGTTTTGCTTCTGTCAGTGGGTAGACCAAAAATGCATCCTTCACTGGAATAAAATGACTGCATGAGCCAGTCATGCCCCTGTTGTGTAACTGATCAGGAGCAGAGGGGCTGACGAAACATTTATGGTTGAATACAATAAAACAGAGAAGGTTTCAAAGGGAAATGACATTTTTAGGCCAGCCTAACGTGCTGGTCTCACTAATCTCAGCCTGGATCTGCAGCCCTTGCCTCGGCAGGTCTGACTTGCAGCATTAGCCGTGCTCCAGCTTTTCCTCACCTCTGTGGCTGTTTTTAAAAAGCCCATGGGATGCTCACAGAGGGCTGGGTGGCTGGCAGTGCGGGCAGGGGTGTGGAGCCCCATTGCTCTGTCCCCCCGCGGAGCCTCTCCAGCCGTGCTCTGCTTTCCCTCACCCGCCGGCCAACAGCAATTGTGTGCCTTTTCAGCTGCTTTTTTTCCTTCTCTCCAGTGAACATGTGTTTCCAATATCCGAGCAAGCCTGGCCTTTGGGGGCCGTTGTTGCTGAGCCCTGTGCTGATTTTTTTCCCCCTCAACCTGAGAGTCTGGCTGGGGGTGTCCCCGCTGTCACCATCTCACCCGTCCCCTCCGCCCACCTGAGGGACAAACCCCGCTGGGAGGGGGAAGGTGATGGGAAATTTTGCTTCTCTGAGAGCTGGAGTAGGTGTTGGGGTTCCTTTCTGCTCCCTTCTGAAGAAATCCAAATTCTGTTTTTCATCATCGTGGACGGGCTTTCCCCAGTGGTGTCCACGGACACAGAGGGTGACGTGGCCACCTCTCCTGCAGGGTGGAGCTGCTGTGGCAGTGCTGGAGCAGAGGATCCTGTGTGGGAGCCTTGTCCTAGGTTTGTCACACACAACTGGGGTGCAGGTTTGTGCCCTGGGTGAGGCAGCAGGTCCATGCAGCAGGGAGGGCATTGAGGTCCTTGCTGTGGTGCCTCTGTGTTCTCCAGGGGGTGACTGGGAGGATGGCAGTGCTGGCAGGGCTGTAGGGACCAGCACTGGGGACATCCACACACATCCCAGGAGCTTGCAGCTGCCCTCCTGGTGTTTTGGTGTTGCCTGGGGAGCTGCTGCTGCTGATGTGGATGGGCATGGCACAGGACTCACTGTGGATGCTGCAGGCAGCTGGGTTAAACCTGCCAGGGCATGGGGTGAGAGCTTGCTTTTTTTCTAAATAAAATGGAGTGAGGGGTTAAAAAAAAAAAGCAAAGTTGGTGCAGAGATTTGGAGGCTGGAGCAGAGGATTGCTTGGCTCTGTTTCAGACTGGCCCTCCCATCCAGGCAGCTCCAGGGTTAATCAGCAGAGAAGTTCCTGCTGCATGAGGAGGTTCACAAGGGAGCTCAGGGCAGGTTTTGCAGCCCGTCCAGCTCACACACAGCCTGTAACACTCCCGTGTAACCACTGCCTGTGAGGGCTGAGGATGGGGCTGGCAGGGGCTTCCAGCTGCACAAGCCTGGCTCTGCCACCCAATAAATGTCCCTGCTCTGACCCCTGCAAAGCTCTGTTCAGCTCAGGATTGGCTCTGGAGCTCTGCCTGGCCTCGTCAGCACCTCTCCTGCCTCTACCAGGGCTGGTGGCTCAGGAACTGCCACCCACTCCCTCTTTCCCCTCTTGCTGCCCCTCTCAGGTGCCCACCAGCTCCCTGGAGCAGGTGATGGCTGCTGGGTCCTCACTGGTGTTTGCTTAGCACATTGCTCCGATTCCTGCTGTTAGTTTGAGCTGGGGCACAATCAAAAGGAAATAGTTTTGCAGCTCACTGTGGGTTTTGATTCCTATAACAGCGTTTCAGGGGAAGCAGCAGGAAGGAGCCTGTGCTGAGATCCTGTGTGTGCACAGTGGCAGAAATAAATAACCTGTGTCCTGGGCACCACAGTGGGTGCCCAGCCCTGGCAGGGCGTGCCCAGCTGCTCAGCCAAGCCCAGGAGGGGATGAGGGAACAACCAGCCCCAGCTGGAGGGGCTGGAGCCCATTCTGGACCTCCTGCTCCAGCCCATCCACTCCCCTTTGAGCTCCTCCGCCCCTCCCAGCAAAGCCCAAAATGTACATAAGTTAATAATATCAGGGCCCATTGGGGGAAGGGGAAGAAAATAGCTTAGTTTTTTTTTCTTGAGCCTTCCCTTCTCTTCTGTGATGTGCTTGGAGCAAATAGCACATGTCACCACCTTAATCCATGTGTTTTCCTTTGGTGTCTTCACATGAATGTGATTTTTAGCTGCAGGCAGGCATTGTTCTTAGTGGAAAGGTTCACTTTCTTTTACATAATTAAGGTTTTGGGGGAGCTACCTACCCAGCAGGAGTTGATAGAATATCTAGAAACTTGCAGAAAACCCTACAAACATACAGTTTGCTCTGCTGGGGAGTCCCTTGGTGGTCTCAGGGTGGTGCAGGGGGGTGACCCCCGTGGATGAGGCACTTGCAGGAGCCCACGGGAGCAGAAAGTTGTGTCAGACGTGCCTGGGTGGGTGCAGATGGACAGGTCACTGTGCCTGGGTGGGTGCAGATGGACATGGTCACTGTGCCTGGGTGGGTGCAGATGGACACAGCAGGGCTGTGGGCAGGCTCTGGCTCTGCCTCCTCTCCCCTCTGGCATCCTCGGCATCCTCCGGATGTGTGAGGGATCCGAGGGGTGAGAACTGAGATTTAACATGTAAATTGAGCTAAACTCAAATGTCTGCCTGATGGTGGATTCCTCTGCGTTTGCTCTGTGTGCATCCTGGTCTTTAAAGGAAAAGCTGATGAAAGAGGCAGGAACACAGGCTCAGTGGGGAAGAAGCTTTTAGAGGAGAAAAATTGTTTGGAAAATAGCAAAGAGAGAGGAGGGGAAAGAATTCTGCTGGGAAAGGAGCATTACTGCATTACTTCCTTGGAGGTCTGGGAAATACATTATGCAGAGCTCCAAACAATGTTTGCCAGCAGCAAGTCAGCTTAGATGTGTCCATGGGGGGTTCCTTGTGTTTTTTTCTATTCTTTTTTCCCTTTAATAGCCAAAATCTCTTCCCTGGGGCCCAGGGTGATCTGTGACCCTGTGTTTGTGTTAGGACCTCGTTTATCCCTGTGCTAATGATGTGCTTGGGGCTCTGTGTGTTTTGTTGGTGTGTGGGGACAAGATCCACCTGGCACAGTCCTGCTCCATCCCTGGCAGAGGGCATGACCAGGGAAAGGTTCAGCTGGCTCACCAGTGCTGGCTGCTCTGGGGCAGCCTTGAGCTGCTGTTTGCAGATCAGCCGGAGCTGAGTGGGTGTCTCTGGGGCTGAATGTCCCTCCCTCAGCACTGGAGCCAGGCAGAGGTGTCCCATGGGGTGGGGACACTGCCTGCTGGCCGCTGAGGGGCAGGATCCTTCCCTTCCCCTCTGCACTCCTGTGCCTGGGGCTGCAGGGGTCTCTGAGCCCTTTGTAGGGCCCAAGGAGACCATGGTGGGGTTTGGCTTGAGTGTGGTGGCAGTGGGTGCTCTCTTGGCCCTTCAGTGAGGGCTCATTTCAAACAGGCTCCTGCCCCAAAGCTGATCCTGGACCCTGGAACCTCCAGGTTTCCTTTCCAAGGCAACACCTGCTCACCTGTGCTGATGTCCCCATGGCCTTCAGAGCCACCGAGGGGGACCTGCAGCAACTGGAGGTGTCCCAGGGAGGGTTTTCTCCTGGTTTAGGACCCCCAGCAGTTAAAACACCTCCAGGGAGGACTGAGGAGCAGGGGGGGATCACAGCCATGTGCCTTCATCGCTGTCTGCAGGCCTTGGATGTGGAGCAGTGTGGAAGTGTCCCCTCAGCAGGGAGGGATTTCCCGAGGCACTGATCACTGGGGTTATGCAATCTCTGCAGCTTCCCTCTGCTGAGACTTTCGTTGTAGAGATTTTCTGACATTCTCGCCCTCTGGAACAAACAGCATCTCTTCTGTGAGCCCCTGGAGAATTCCCAGAGCTTTTTTTTTTAATCCCAGCTGATGAATGTGAGAGGCACTCCCAGCTTGTGCATGACCACGGGCTGGGGCTCAACACAGTGGGGAGTGTGAGCAGGGACGGTCACCGTCGTGGTGTCCCGGGGTGGTTGGTGACAGCTGGGATGGAGCTGGAGCAGGTTTTGATTTGTTCTTGGCCCTGCAGCCAGCATCGCCCTGCTCTCATCCCAGCTCCACCAAGGGCACCAGGAGCTCTGGGCAAGTTCCTGCAGTCCTCTGCGGCCCTGCAGAGATAAAAGCCCTCTGCCACTTCACGGGGCTTTGTGAGGGTTCTCAGGCGATAGCGGCAGCTTTGAAAGGGAAATGTTTAAAGTGTTTTCAAACCCTCTGTACTTTCAAGAAAATGTCTTTACTTGTCCTATCTGAAAGGAAGTGATTCCCTCTCTGTCTGCTCTTTGAATTCCCCCTCCCTGCCAGGGGATTGCAGCAGCCTGGGAGTGCAAATCCCCTTTTTCCGGCCGTTTTGCAGGCTCCGGCCGCTGGACATCGAGTTCATGAAGCGCCTGAGCAAAGTGGTGAACATCGTGCCGGTGATCGCCAAGGCCGACACGCTAACGCTGGAGGAGAGGGACTACTTCAAACAACGGGTAAGGAAGGGGCTGCTGCCTCTCCCCAGGCTCCCACCTGTGCTACCCTGTTGCTTTTACCTTCTTTTTGCCGGAGTCCGGATTGAATGAGCATTTCATGTTCAGACTCAGGAGTTTATTAGTTCTTATCTATGTTACAGTCTCACAAACCATGAGCTCTACGGTACTTCTGGCTAACACAGTAAAAATGGAGCAGTCTCTATCTCTCTACAAGGCCTTTTAAGGATAAACTGTCCAATTAAGAAATGACACCTCAATTATTTTTACTTTTAACCCAATAACCAACCACCCATCGCTCACAATGAGGACTTTTCCATCCAGTTACAAAATACCACCCAAACCGTGAAGAAGAAGGTGAAAAAGAAGGACTGGCCTCTGCCCTAAAACCTCCATCTTGCTTTATATATATATATTACTATATTCTAGAACCTTAAACTCTGTGTTTTCCACATGTGATATCACACCCTTCTATTCAAACTCCACACCCACAATCCCAGTGCTGTCACTCAATTTTGGTAGCCTGTTCCACGGCCTCAGGTCAAACGCAGTGTTTTCTTGGGGATCAGCGCCTGTCAGCACAGAAAGCCCAAAATTCTCGGTGCCCAGGGTTGCAGCAGTCCCCCATGCCGTGCTGCCCCTGCCCCTCTCCTGGCAGGGCTGTGCAGGCAGTGCCTGGCCCGGAGCCCAGCACATTCCTCCGGCTGCAGCTCAGAGCGATCCCGTGTGGCCGCAGGGCAGGACTGCTCTCCCGGCACTTCCTCCTGTTTCTCTTGGATCTTTGTCAGTGCAGGACAAGTTTGGAGCTCTGCGTCTCCAGGCCTGCTTCTCCTTCCTCCTTTGTTGTTGTTGTTGTTATTTTCAGCCTGGTTTCTGTTATTTTGGGGGGTTGGCGTGATGCCTTGGGAAGGCTGACCTGGAACACAGACTGGACAGAGCTTGAGGATAAAGTAGATATTTATTGAAAGGCCTTTAAAGTACACCTTGGGCAGGACAGGGCCTGACCAGGGCTACACCCAAGGTGGACCCAAAATGGTCACAAAAATGGCTGACTGGTCACCAGGTCTCACACTTTCGTAGGTTTTGTTCCATTTGCATATTGGGGTTTAATTGTCCAGTTACAGCTCCGGGTTGTGAAATCCCATCCTTCTTGTTCCTCCCCTCAGCCCACCCTTATTTGTGCTTTTGGGCCTGAAAGTTGTCCTTGGTGTGCAGCAGGAAAAGGATTTGTTTTGTGTCCCTGCTGTGTGCAGAGCTGAGTGACACTGACTGTGAGCTCAGAGCTGCAGCCCTGGGCAGCACAGAACCTGAAATACACGAAAGATAAAACTTAAGGCATCAGATGCACACAGAGGCTGGAAAACCCTCTCTCTGCAGCATTGTGTGCTGATACAGGAACCAGTCAAAAACGTGTGGGTTTGCTGAGCTCAGCTGGGTGAGATTTAAGGGGGAAGCAAGGTATGAAGGTATGAAATTCCCGTGGTTGGGAGCTGAGGAGGGGCTGTCTGAATCCACAGCGAGGCATGGGCTTTGCTATGAGAGGTGGAGGTGGCTCATTTGGGGTTTGGTAAGGGGCTGTAAATCCTTTTGTGTGGGTGGTGGATGTGGGTGCAGGCGTGATGGCCTCAGCATTCCCTGCAGAACTGGAAACCACCAAGCCCCTTGATCCATGAGTCTCACCTGGGAGAAGTAAAGGGCAAGAGATTCTTGCCAAAAGGGTAGTTTTAGGGGCCTCTCCTTTGGTTAAGGGCAGGATGACACCTTAGCCAGGGGTGGTTCCATGCCCCTTTGCAGGAGAGGGTGAGCTGCTCCTTCCCACACTGCTGTGGGAGCCTCTCCTTCCCAGCTCCTGATGAGCAGCATCAGGCACTGAAATACCCAGCCTGGTTTTGGGGGCTGAATCCAAACTCTCCAAGCAATTTCCTTGGCTGGAGGCTGGCTGGGGATGGAGCTCAGGGCTGACCCAGGCTGGGCTTGCTTGGCTTGTCAGGCTGTTTGCACAGAGCTCTGCAAGGAGCCGCTGAGGGGACACAGAGGGGTGAGTCCGTGGTGCCACATCTGCTCTCTGTGGTGGCTCCTGCAGGCTGCTGGCTCCATTCAGAGGTTACCAGTGCTCACTTTCCTGTGGCTGCAGGTGCCTGGCTGGCTCTGGCACTACAAAGTCAGTCTGGGACCTCAAATGTCACCTGGGCACCCTTGGCAGACCACGGGGACAGTGCCTGGCTCTGCTGCTCTGCCCTGGCTCAGCACAGGACGAGCTCACCCCATCTCTGATTGCTTCCTGATTGTAACCAGACCTCCCAAATCCTTTCAGATGGAGGGAGAACACGTAGCCACATGATGTGTTTGCTCCCAGCAGAGGAGAGGGCAGGAAGTCAGGCCAGGTGGGCACAGGCTGGGACCTTTTCCACTCATTCCAGTGTGCCTCCAAAAGCAGAGCCCTGTCTGCCTCTGGGCTGTGGCTGGTTCAGAGAGGTGATAGGTTTTGGGTTTGGGTGGGGTGGGCAGGGGGTGTGAAGCACCAGCCTGGCTGCAGGTTGGTGCCAGTGCTGTGCTGAGTGGGTGGAACGTGCTCCCTGCAGTTGGCTCTGTTGGGCTGTTCCCCCAAACTCAGTGTGTGGGTTTGGTGGGGGGTGGGGGGCTGGCTGGGGGCATCCCCTGGGCTGGACCCACTCCTGTGCCAGCCTGCACTGCAGGACTGACGTGCAGTTATTGCCATGGGAAGGTGGGGGCTGCTGCCAGCCTGGGTTGGGGTTTGCAGCGTTGTAGGAGAAGGTTGAAGCTTCAAGCTCCCCGTGAGCTGAGCCTCCACCCAGGAATTAGATTTCAGCATCTCTTGGCCTTGCACAGAGGCAAAGTCCTCAGAGTCTGCCCTTCCAAGCTGTGTCCTTGTCCCCTCAGATCAAGTTCCTTTTCCAAGGAGTGCAAACAAGCACCAGGGAGCAGCTTTTCCCCTTTGTGTTCCAAGCCTGGCAGCTGTGTTGCCCTTTGCTTGGGCAGCTTGGCTTGTCTTGTTGTCTCCTCCATTCCCCAAACAACATCCAGCTCATGTAACTCCATCTCACTTCCCTGCCCGAGCTGTGTGTTGGCACCAGGTTCTTGCAGAGGTTCCTGGGGAGGCTCTTGGTGGGTGTGTGGCAGGTGAGCTCAGGGCTCTGTGTTTGGGATGGAGAGGGAGGATGCTGCTGCTGCTGGGCCTTGCTGTGACTGCTGAGAGTCACTCAGAGACCCTTTTGGGCTCAGTGCAGCTCCTGCGCCTGCCTGTCCTTCAGCTGTCCCTCTGCTGTTCCCTGTAGATAATGGCAGATCTCCTGGCCAACGGGATCGACGTGTACCCCCAGAAGGAGTTTGATGAGGACTCCGAGGACCGGCTGGTGAACGAGAAATTCCGGGTCAGTGCAGGGGTTGGGGGTGTCCTGGGGGTTTCCCTTCCAAAAGACCCCAAAGCTGCTGTGCCCTGCCCATGGGGCCTGCCCAGCATCAGGGATCCTGCCAGAGCTCAGAGCAGGGCTGGAAGGAGGGTGAGAAAGGCTCGTGGGGAAGGTCCATAGGACACGAAATGAAGGACATGTACGCAGTTCGTTGTCAGGGCAAAAGAGGGGGGTTTATTTTTCTCCTTCGATCTCTATAGATTTTGGACAATGACTACAGATTGGACAATAAGGTTGACACTTTTCCAACTCCACTGGTCAAACTAGAAGTTCATCAATTGTCTCTCCTCAGGAGAAGAACGATAAACAAGAAAAGCAGTTTACAATAACATTACTTTTGTTTACATAAAAAAATCTGTGAGAAGCTTCACTACGGAAATGTAAACATTAAAATGCTAAAAAAAAAAATCAAAACAACACCATAGTCCTTCCCCATCTCCACCCCTGCAGAGGGTCCGTGGCCCTGCCCCAGGCTCAGGGAACAGAGGTGCCTGCCCACCCCTGGCTAGGGCAGCAGCCTTCCCAGCACTGGGATGGAATTTTACCTGTAGGCTGCCTGCAGCTGGAGGTTCCATGCTGCAGGAATCAGTCAGCAGTTTTTTGGCACAGTAAAGTGGATTGGACAAATCCGAGGAAGAGAAAAAGGTCTTTTAGGGACTCTGAAGTTCAAGGACACCAACTTGGATCAGGAAGTGAGTTGGCCACAGGTTGCCAGATGCTGGGGGCAATTCCCAGGGAAGCTTTGGGATACCTTTGCTCCAGCTGTACCTGCTGCCTGTCAGTGGGGGGCTGGATTAGGCTGGGTTTGGGCTGGTTTTAGGCTGGGCACATGTGCAAGAGATGCTGGTACCCAGTCCTGGACTGCCAGTGGGCCCTGGCAGGCAGCACTGCTCAGGAACATCAGGGCCAAACCAGCTCATCCCATGAAACCCTCCTGGGAACTGCTCAGTGTAGGACTTTGCTGGCTGGATTGCTTTCCTGACCCGTTCTCAGGAAGAAATGACAACCTTGTTTTTCTCTTCCCACAGGAAATGATCCCATTTGCAGTGGTGGGCAGTGACCAGGAGTACCAGGTGAATGGAAGAAGAATCCTTGGGAGGAAGACCAAGTGGGGCACCATTGAAGGTACCTCCTCCTTGCTTTCCCCACCTGGGCCCATCTCCCTGCCCTGGCAGAAGGCAATAAAGTCCAAAACCAGCAGTAGAAGTTGAGGTGGATGTGGTGCTTCCCTGCCCCTCCAAAAAAAGATAATTTTCCTGATGTTTGAAGACTGGAAACACCTTGGCCAATGCTCCTGTGCTGGGTTCCGGGGCCTTGGTGTGTCCGGGGTGGGGGCTGCTGAGTGCTGGAGGGGACATTTCTGGGGGTCTTGTGGCCTGGCTTGTGCTTCTTGCAGAGTTAATTGCCTGATGGCAGGACTTGAGGGCACGTCAGTGTCATCCCCGTGTCTCCAGCCCCTGTTAGAACCTTCCCCTGGCATCTGAACCCTCCACCAATGCCTTGGCTTGGTGCCCTTGTGGGATCTCTTCCATTTCCCATCGGGATCTCCCTTTTTTCTCCCCCGTTTTACAGTCATGGTTTAAAGGCTGGATGAAAGCTCCTGGCTCCAGCACATCTACACATTTCCCTGTTCCTGGTTCCTGGCAGCCAGCTGGCTCATCTCCAGTGCCACCCCTCTCATCTTCCTCCCCTTCACTTCACAGGTTCCTCTCATTTACGAGAGTCTTTTTAATAGGAATCCCGTGTTGAGGGATGGTTTAACAAAGCTGCCAGGAAAATCAGTGTATTTTGAAGCTCTGCTGCCCTCTCGTGCCGTGTCCCTGAACATTCTGAGTTCGATGGGATTCATTAAAGCCTCACCTTCTACTTGTGGCCTCTGCCTTCAGCACAGGGAGACCTCCAGGACACAGCCATGGCCACAGGCAGCCTTGGCACAGCAGTGTTGGTTTTGTTTTCCCACTCCTGCATGACGTTTAATGGTTGGACTCAGTGATCTTAGAGGTCTTCTCCAACATAAAGGATTCTGCTATTCCATGTGCAGGATTATTTGGGTAAAAAAAAAAAAATAAAAAGGAGTTTTTCCTCTAAATTGAGTAAAGTCGGGGTAAAATAGCAGCTGTGAGACTGATTGTGGTGGGGCAGCACCCCTTGATTTTTCCCTGTTGCAAGCACCCCTCCTCCTGCCAGCAGCAGCCTTTGGCAGCAGGAGTTCATGTCCTTGCACAACGTGCCTGGGATGCTGCAGGATGCTCGTGGCCAAGCTGCAGATGAAATTTCTGTGGAGACACACCTGGTGCTCACTGCAAAGCTCACCATGGCCCTTCCCCCGTCTTCTTTGGGGTTCTGGGGGTCCCAGCATTGTGCTGGGAGCTCCCTCCTTGGTTGGGCACTGGGAAGGGGCTGTGGATGCTCAGTCAGACCTCGCCAGGCCTGAGCTGGGGCAGGGGAGGTCTGAAAGCTTTTGCCAGCTTTGCAGCAGCCAAGAGGACTGCTGAGCCCTGCACTTGTACCCCGGGGTGTGAGTGCCCATCTGAGCCCTCCACACTCTGGGGAAGCCCCCAGGCCCTGCTGGTGGTGCCCAGGGGTGCTCATGGTGGGTTTCTGTCTCTCTTGCCAGTGGAGAACACGACACACTGTGAGTTCGCCTACCTGCGGGACCTCCTCATCAGGTCAGTGCCCTGTCCCCAGAGCCTGGGGTCACCTGCTGGCATCCAGGGAAAGGGGACAGCCCAGCACGGCTTGAAGCAGCTGCTGCTTTGCTCTGCTGCTCCATCCCTCCACCCATTCACCCCTCCATCCCTGCCTTCCCACTCAGCCCCCTGCCGCTCTGCAAGGAGTGGCCCCACTCCCTGGGGGCTTTGCTCAGCTGCAGTGCTGACTTCAAGGGGGAGAGGAGCTCCAGGATTACTGGCAGGATGGCTCCAAGCAGCTGCAAGCAGCTTTTGGCCTTCGTGGTCCCTCACCAGTGCCAGATCTCACCCCCAGTTCAAACACATCGCCCTCCCCTGGGGTGTCGTCGTGGGGTCTGGGTGATGGCTGGTCCCTCTTGAAAGAAGTGTCCCTGCTGTGGGGGAGAGGGAGGCTGAGGCCCCTGGCCTTGCTAGAGAGGGGCACTGGGTTCCTTCCCAGTTTACTCTGCACACATGGTCTGTTTGTTGCTGGCAGAGTTGTGTGGGGGTGCAAAAGGCTCCAGGGCTGGCAGGGTGGGGATCTCCCTGGGTGGGTGTCCTATAGCCACAGGTCTTGTGTCCTCAGGCACAAGTGAAGGCTTCTGCTCCTGCTGCCCTATAATGCTGCTCACTGTTGCCTTTACTTCCCCCTGTGCCTTACAGGCACCATGGACCAGCAGGGCAGGAGGGGACAGTGGCACTGGGGGGTGCTTGGGATGTAGAGGCTGGGCTGGCCCTACAAAGTGTGATTGCTCCATCTCCCTTCCCTGCAGGACACACATGCAGAACATCAAGGATATTACCAGCAACATCCACTTTGAAGCCTACAGGGTGAAGAGGCTGAACGAGGGCCAGAGCTCTCTGTCCAACGGCGTGGCCGACAAGGAGCTGGTGGCCAACGAGATGTAACCGTCCCTCAGCCAGGACCTCGCTCGCTCACGCTCGCTACCCCTCCCCTCTTCCCCCTTTATTTTTATATAAATCCTCTGCCACTGTCCCTCTTGCCCTGGTCCCCGACCCCCTGCCATGTAAACTGACCAAATAACCCCACGTGGAGCGGGGTGGCCGCTCTCCCCCAGCTTTGTGCCATGAGTTCTGTGCTCAGCCCCCAGAGCAGCGTCCCCAGGGCCGGGGACCATCCCTCTGTGGAGCCTGGGCTCTGGCTCGCCCCCAGCTCTGGCCCCACAGCCAAACCCAGGGGAGCAGATCTGTGGGGCCAGCGGGGTTGGGGTGTCCTGGGAGCCCTCCCAGCCCCTCCATGCAGGGGATCCTCTCCGTCCGTTGAAGGCCAGGGTTCCTCCAGGTGGATGTAGCCTTCGGGAGCAAGGTGCGGTGGGATGAAGAGAGCAAGACAGTGCCATCCTTGTGTCCTGCCGCCTCCTCCGAGCCCTCTGCAGCCCTCTGGGACCCACCAGTCCCCAACCCAGCCCCTGTACCCCTGTCTACATGCAATAAACTGGGAGTGTTTAGGTGTCACCTCGCCTGTCACCCACCCCCGGCCAGGCAGAGCGACCTGCTTTGGGAGAAGTGCCTTTTCAGACTGTGACCCTGCAGTAGCCTGGGAGAGGGGAGGGAGGCTCTGCCTCGTCAGTCTCTGAAGCCTGTAAAAGGCTGTGAACCTCCCTGGAGACTCTGGTTCCCTCTCCCTTGGGCCAGAGCTGTGGCTGATGTCCTGGGAACATTTGTGTATTTATTTGTCATTCAGCTGGGTGGGTCTCTGTCCGCCCAGGGCTCGGAGTGTGTTTTGTCCTGAGGGGGCTGAGCGTGGAACTTGGTCTCTGCAAAGCCGTGGTGGGAGGCAGAGGGTTGTCCTGTCTGACCCTTGTGAGTCTTGGGCTTTTCCCTACATCAGAGGAGCCTCTTGGGTGTCTGTTAATTCCTTTTCATTTCCTGGCTCCCGCTGTGTGATGTGTGTCCAGGGAAGATGCTCCTGTTTTGCTGGTCCTTGTGCAGGGGAGGTCTGTGCATGTGCTGACCAAGCCCTGCAGCTCTGGGGGGTGTTTGTGGGTGCTGCTCCCCCTGCTCTGCCCCCACACCCTCCTCTTTCTGTGTGTCTCCAGTAAACCAGACCCTGCCAGCCTTAGGTAGCACTGTGACAACAGGAGCAGAGCTCTGCAGTCCTGCCCCTCTCTCCCCAGCTCCCCTCGCCTTTCTGGTGTCCACCAGTCTCCCAATCCTCTCTAAGGGAAAAAAAAAACAAAACCAAAAACAAAACTTCCTGCAAATCACCCATTTTTGGGGGCACACACTGAAGCGGCAGCGTGTCCCATCCTCTAGCACTGGAAGGCACCTGCAGAGCCCACGGGGGGACAGAGCCTGGCTCAGCACAGGTGACCAGGAGAAGGGAGGAGGTTGCTCTGCCCTTGCTGGGGATGCCCAGGGGTTCAGGGGTTCCCCACAGGTCCCTCCAGCAGCCAAAGGGGTGTGGGCAGGAGGGGTGCCTGGTGAGAATCCCTTCTCTCCTTCGCTCCTGTTCCCCCTCCACAGCAGCCCCACAGAGCTGTTGGGGAACAGCAACTCTCTATTTGCTGACTTGCTATATTTTAGCAAAAACAACAACAAAAAAACGTATTAACTGAAAANTTTTGGGGGTTATAAGCATTATGAAAATTTAGTCCATTTTTGTATAAATAATAGTGTTTAATATGTATTTCCCAAAATAAATGTTTCGAATGCAAATAGAAGGAGGCTTGTTTGGAAATGTCTGTCCTCAGCCATGGTGTAATCATTGCTGGATGGACCCTGTAGGGCTGGGAGTCATGGGAGAGGGGAGAGTCCAGCCCCAGAATTGTCCTCTTTAGGGTGAAAAATAATTCCTCACCCCCTTGACTCATCCCCCCTGGGATACCTGCCCAGGTACAAAATGCTGGAGCTGAGTCTGCTGAGCACCTTTGGGATGGAGCCAGCCTGATCCTGAGGGAGGCAGGTGGATCCCGTCCCTCTGCTCCCATGAAGCTGTTCCCACTGTGCTTCCTGGGGTTTTTATGGAGAGGGGGGTTGCCCCTAGTTCAAGGGCAGGCAGGAGCATGTCTTTGACAGCAGTGTGCCTTTGGCTCCACGGACAGAGGGTCTTCAGAACCCTTCATGACTGCAGGGTTGGCCTGGGGATGATGTCCTTGGAAGTTGGCTTCCCTTGGAAGATTTGCCATCCTGAAAACCAATCCTTTTTTCCCTGTGTCACAGATCTGACACTGTTCCCTCTGGTGGTTTAACCTCTCTCTGATGTGTTTGTTGTGTTTTTCCCACCAAAGTGGTGGAACTCAGAACCCACCTAGACACACTCCTGGGTGAGCAGCTCCAAGTGACTCTGCTTAAGCTGGAGCTGGAGCAAGTGATTTCCAGAGGCCCTTTCCAGCCTCAGCCCCTCTAGGATTCTGTGGGACTGGATGAAAACAAACCCAGTAGGACAGCACTCAGGTCAGCTTCCTGTGGGGCTCAAGAGCACAGGACAAGCTTATGTACATTTTAACTCTGCTTTTCTGCTGGCACCTGGGTTTTGGTGCAGTGAATTGTCTCATCTCACGTGGCACCCAGTGAGGAGTGCAGTGATGGGGCCCCTTTGCCCCAGTGCCATCCCATCCCTATCAACACCCTTTCTTTCCGTGGGCTCCACAGGCTGCCCTGGTAGTGCCAAAGGTCTCCCACAACCTGACAACTGGAAACTGGGGGGCTGACTTTGTTTTCCCCTGGAAACGGGCCATCGTTGGTGCCCAAGTCCCCGTGCCGGGCACTGGGCAGCGGAATTCCAGGCGGCAGAAGCCAAGTGCCCGGTACAGGGAGTTGGGCATGAACGATGGCCCGTTTCCAGGGGAAAACAAAGTCAGCCCCCCAGGTTCCAGATGTCAGTTTGTGGGAGACCGTTGGCACTACCAGGGCAGCCTGGTTTCCAACTGGTGGCATCTTGCCTCTGGGAGGAATTCCGGTTATCGCGGAATTCTAGGGGGCAGCAGCCCAGTGCCCGGCACGGGGCCTTGGACTCGAACAATGGCCCGTTTCCAGGGGAAAACAGTCAGCCCCCCAGGTTCCAGATGTCAGTTGGTGGGAGACCGTTGGCACTACCAGGCCAGCCTGCATTTTTAATTATGTAAATCCCCTTGAAACCTAAATCCTGGCCTAGTAGCTGTTCCTTGGAAACAATTGGGTGGTTCTTTTGTGCCTTGGCGCATTTGGATGTTCATCCAAACTCAGTTTCCTGCTAAATTAGCATTTGTTTCCTAGCAAAACTGGGAATTGTCGAGAAAACCTTATTTTCTGGGAAGAGCTGGGTTTGATTTCCCTATCTCTGCATAATCCAGGATGCTCCCAGAGCTGTGTTAGGCAATGGCCCGAGGGGAGAGCTGCATTTATTTAATTTCATATCTTACTTTTTAGTTTTTACTTACTGATTTTTGTATTTTAATTTTTTCATGCTTTTAAGTTATTGTTTTATTTTTATGGGTTATTTTATTTTGTAACTCTCAGAACCTTATTCTTTATTAGCAAAGAAATACAAAACTACCACCTGCCCCCCCTGAAAAAGCGCAGAAAGAGAAGATATGCCAATATTATTTTAATAAAAAATTAAATCTTTTCCTCTTAGAAAATCAGGCTCATTTAATTCTAATTAAATTGTTTCTGATGTCTTAGGTTAATGAATTCATATAGTTTAAAATATTATTTAAAATTTAAACTCAAATTCAAAAAAATAAATATGGAAGAATGTAAATTAAATAATATAAGATATTAAAAATAATTGCAATAATATAATTGAATACAATATAATTTTACGTTACGTATATTCTATGTAACAGGCATAGATATGAATATCAAAGATAACTGGTAATGATAAAAATAAAAATCATAAATTTAAAAAGTATGGAAATATAGCCTAAACTAAAGGCTTTTTGTTTTCAGCTTGGTTGATGGCAGGGTTGCTGTGCCTGGGGGGTCTTTTGGGGCGTTTATTTCCGAGGATTTTTGGAAGGGGATATTTGTCCGCCTTCTTTTCTTGCCTCCGCTCAGCGCCGGTGCTGCCACCGTGTGGGCGCAGAGCGGTACTGCAGCTCTCCCCCGTGCCCGACCCAGGGGCGGAGCAGCCGCGGGCCGAGCTGTGCGGCGGTGCTGCCATCGTGTGGGCACAGAGCGGTACTGCAGCTTTCCCCCCTGCCAGTCCCCAAGGCGCTACCAAACCCCGGGCTGTGAGCTCGGGAACAGCGCTTCACACCCGAACTTCCAAAAAGCGGGGCCCAAAAGGGCAGGAAAAATGCAAGGAGCCCGGGTGCGTGGCAGCCGACTGCCTGCTCCTGACCCCGACCCAGCCCGGGCGCAATTTTCCGCGGCGTATCCAACTGCGCGGGCACGGGCTAGGGGCTGAGCGGCGCCGCGGGCGGGTTCAGGCATTTTATTTAGTGGGGCGCCCGTGCGAGCCGCAGGGGGGTCTTCAAGGTGCCACAAAAAAGATGGCGGCGCAGCGCGACTCGCTTGACCTTCCAAAGCTGGCGGCAAGGACCCCGGGGGGACTAGCAGGCAGCCTGCGCGCGCCCCCGATATATATATAATGTAAATATTATTTTATTATGTTATATTCTATACACCGAGCTCTGTGTGATAAATGTGAGACGGCCCCGCTTCCTCGCGCGGTGCCTCGGCCCGGCTCGCGTCGACCTCCGGGAGCCGAGCCGAGCTGCGGGGAGCGCAGCGAGCGGCGCCGAGTGCAGGGCAGCCTCCCCGAAGAGCCGAATCTGAACGACGGCATCCGGTCATAGCCGAGGTGTGCCGAGTGCAGACGAGCAGCCGAAAATGGCCGACGTGTGACGAAAATCGCCGAGGGTAGCCGAACAGCCGAAAATGGCCGACGTGTGACGAAAATCGCCGAGGATAGCCGAACAGCCGAACCTAGCCGAGTTTAGACGACTTTAACTGTATCCAGCCGAACGTACCCGCGTTCAGCCGAACCGAACGAGCCGTGCCGAACCAAGCCGACGGCAGTTCTGGGGTGGTCCCGGGCCGGTGTCCGGCATCACCCAGCACCGGCCCCGGTTCCCCCCCGGTCCCAGTCGGCCCCAGTCGTCCCCAGCCCCGATCCCCCGGCACCGGCCCGGGCTCCGCCCCCGCCCCAGACCAGCCCCGCCCCGCCGCCCCAGGTTTCTGTTTTATGTCTGACAAGTGGGGTTTGTGCTGGAGCGGTTGTGTTGGGAGGAAAGTAAATCTGCTCCGGGGATCTGCGATAAAGGACTAATTTGCAAGGAAGGGGAGTGTTTATAAGCGGTCTCCATACTTCCCTGTAATTCTGGGTGTTTGGATTCAGCCTGGGATTGTCAGCTAAGCCGTGAACAAACCGACTCAGCTCCTGAACTCTCGATGAATGTTTGAAACACTTCCACAGAAAGACAAATTAGCACTGATTCCAAAGGAAAATTTCTAAATGAAGGGTAACGATTACTGGAGAATCTCCTTGGGAATTATTGACCTGACACACATGGACTTTCAGAGGTGGAATGCTAATTTCAGCCTTGGGCACCTGCAGGACAAGAGGGGTCCTTATCCACAGCAAGGACAGCCCAGTGCCCCAGCGTGTCAGGTGCAGACAATGAACTGTCCCGGGAATGAGCAGCAAGTCCCCTCTGCCCCTGCCCTCACGCTCGGACTGGCAGCAGCTGCAGGTGAGAGCTGTCACAGGATGGTGAGGGGACAGAGCAGCCCCAGGTGTGAGCTGTTACAAGGATGAGGGAGCTGTTCTACTCGGGGGCATCTTGCAATTGTTTGTGCCCAAGTCCCTGTACCCGGCACTGGGCTTCTACCGCCTAGAATTCCGCGAGAATCAGAATTCCTCCCAGAGGCAAGATGCCACCAGTTGGAAACCAGGCTGCCCTGGTAGTGCCAAAGGTCTCCCACCAACTGACATCTGGAACCTGGGGGGCTGACTTTGTTTTCCCCTGGAAACGGGCCATCGTTCGTGCCCAAGTCCCCGTGCCCGGCACTGGGCTTCTGCCGCCTAGAATGCCGCGACAACCAGAATTCCTCCCAGAGGCAAGATGCCACCAGTTGGCAACCAGGAGTTCTGTGGTTGTTTTAGCCCAAATTATTCCTGGGTGAGAAGCAGCAAAGCCAAGGTGTTCTCACTGTTGTAACCAGAGCAAGGCTCAGAACAAAAGCTCCTAGGGAGGGAGCAGGGAAAATCAATGTGTACTTGTAGTAACTACAAACGGGACATGGGCCTTACTCCTGGATGAATCTGCAGCAGGTTTTGCCCATATTGTAGTGTCTCTCGTATGGGATTTGGGAGTTTCTTGCAGTTTTCCTCATTGCTGGTGTCTGAACGTATGAGGGAGATGGGACAGAGGATGCTCCAGGGCTCTCCAGGCAGATGCTGCCCTGGTGACACATTGAGAAATGGTTTGTGGATGGAGAGAGGGGAAAGCAGGCAAAATTCCCCAGCTCAGCAGTAAGGGCAGCTTTTGTTTAGCCCAGAGGAGGAGCTCGAGGGGTCGGAGGTCCCTTCATGGGAATGGTGCAGGGAATGGCTTCCAGATGTTGTGAACCTCCAGAGAGGTGGGGTTGGCGGAGGGAGAGCAACAACACCAGATGCTCTGATGGAACAGGGGCTTGTGTGGTGCTGTGGGAAAAATCCCAGCTGGGGGAAGGGTTGGCCATTTCGAAATCCCCCCTCGCTCCCCAGAGCCTTGGCCAAAGGGCAGCAGTGACCTGGCAGGGGCTGGAGGGGGAGGGTTTGGGTGAGAAGGGGGCAGGCAGGGAGCTGCTCCCCGTGCCCACACCCTCCCCTCCTGTGAGGGAAATGTGCCTGAGGATGCCTTGGCTGACAGAACGGACCTTGCACTAATGGCTTATTGAGTGGCCTCACTTTAACAAAGGAGGGAAATGAAGATGAGTGAGAGTTTAATTACCGATCTGAACAGGGCTTTCCACAGCAAGGATGGGCCCTGGCTCGCCTTGCCTGGCTCTGGGAGGGAGAGGGAGAGGCGACCCCCCAGCACAGCCGGGCTCTGGGGGTGCCTGGCAGCCCTGGAGGAGGCAGCTGCAGGGCCAGGCGGGCTGGAGATGGGTCAGGTTCCAAAGAACATCTCCGTCCAGAGAGGAGGACTATAAATAATAAGAATAAAAAGGGAGTATAAATAATTAAAGCAGCTCATAGCGAGTCGTTCCCGAAACGTCTGCCTGATTTAAAAACTAATTACTTGGAGGGTAATCACCACCAGAAGCGCACATATTTACCCACAATGCTGCTCTTCCCTCCTCTTCCTTTGGCTCCCTTCTCCTGATTGCTATCCCAGGCACCGGCACAGACTTATCACTCACCCACAGCGCACAATAAACGGGCTTGTACTCGTCCATCTCCCTGATTAATGCCATCATTGGAGACCTGCACAGGGAGGGATAAATCCTCTCTGGGTAGGAGGGGAAGCTGGGCTGTGTGGTACCTGCAGAGCCCAGAGCAGCTCCTGCTCCAGGGATGGAGCCTTGGGTCGAGCTGTGCTGCCCAAAACCAGGGCACCACCGAGCCCCAGGAGCCCCAGGGGGCTGTGGCATCACCTGCTCGGTGTGAGCTGCTGTGCAGGGACTTTGCTGGGCCGCCACTTACGCCCCAGAGTGTGCATCAAACCCTGAAAGCCCTGATGTGGGAGCTGTCCTCGTGGGAAACATCTCCCTTTGATGTGCCAGCCGGGCTGCAGCAGGCACAGGCAGAGCTGCAGAGCTCAGGCTTTAATTATGGGGAAGCTGCTGCGCTGCAGGTGAAAGCTTGGGGGGGGTTTTGATCATCTTCACTGTGGCTCCAGCAGAAAGCAGGATTTATCCCTCCACCTCCAGCTCCTCACGCTGCCTCCATCACACAAGGTGCTGGTCCCAACCCTGCTGCTCCTCCTCACAGCCCCAGCAAAACCTTTCCTTCCACACCCACAGCAAACTCAAGTTTGTAACTCTCTCACTCAGTTTAGTTTGTATTTATTTGCCTGAGCTTCTCTCTGGACCTTCACAAATTAATAAGTAATTCTCACCATCAGGCTGATTTAGGAGCAGCATTGCACGGTGCTGCTTCATTTAGGAAAACAGAATAATTTATCCCTAACTTATGGGATTCAGGAGACTTCCACCCGCAGCCCATGATATTTTCTCATTAACATTACCCAGCTAAGCTAAAAACTGCAATTTCATAAGTCATAGTTCTTTCAAAGGCACATTACCAGCTTCCCAGGGACTCCAAAAGTTTACTGAAGCTTAAAGACATACCTCATAGCATGCAGAAATGTGCCAAAGTCCCCCTCCTTATTACGACTGAAACCATCTTTCCTGCAAGTTTCCCTCCCCTGAACTCTTCCCATCAGGAGGATGTTTAAATGAGTGATACTGGGCAAGAGAATAGCACTGAGTTACTCTTTAACAAGAAGATAAAATGAAAATATTTAACTGTGGAACAAAATAAAAGTCCTTTATCCTCTGCTCTAGGGGATATCAGTAAATGACATAAGCCAAAATGTTCCCTTTTTGTGGTTTTTTTTTTAGTGCTGGCGGTTGCCCACAGTGAAAATGTGGGATGGAGGACTGGGATAGGGGGAGGTGGATGACTCTGAGAGGTCCTTGTCACAAAGGGCCATCAGGACCCGGGGCTGAGCAGTTATTTC
Source organism: Cyanoderma ruficeps (assembly GCA_008694505.1). Lineage (NCBI taxonomy): Eukaryota > Metazoa > Chordata > Aves > Passeriformes > Timaliidae > Cyanoderma > Cyanoderma ruficeps. The sequence continues at coordinate 3,701,635 of VZDJ01000216.1, read as the reverse complement.
AATATCTGTGCACCATTTCTAAAGGAGGTTGCTTTGGTTTGGGTATTTTCTGTAAGTCACACCTGAAAGCTCTTGCTGGCCAAGTTCACAGACCCCGTTCTCTCAAAAGTAAAATTGTGACCTTTTAAGGTCAAAGTCCTGAAACAAGCTTTGCAGAGGACAAGGACAGGGAAGCAGAAAGAGCCTGGACCCCCTGTGTACATCCAGCCACCCCACACTGCATCAGCCCAGGGCTCAAATTGTGAGGGAGAACCCCACCTCCAGCATTCCCCCTTCCCTGCCCTTCTCTTCTCCTGCCACCATCCTCGGGAAAAAAAAAAAAAGTGAAGATTAAAATCATATTCCTAAAGCAAAATCACACATTGGAGACTCCACGGCCCTCCCGGGAGGACCAGGGCACTCCTCTATAAATATCTGTCTCGATATGTTTAATTTGCAGATGAAATTAAGCCCGGGAAGAAAGGGAAGGATGTCTTTTCATGTGTGGGCTGTCCGGCTTTGCCTTGAATATCAAAGTGAGGCGCGTTACAAAGCGCCGGCTCCGCGGGATTATCTGAGAAACCTTGTAGGTCCCGAGTGGCGGCGCTTTCGGGATCAAAAGGTGTGGGACTTATGCAGAAAGCCAGGAAAAGCCAGCCCCAAAGAGCCAAATCTCAGGTCACTTGGCAGAGTTCAGAGATTTCCAAGGAAACAAGGTGGTGTGTGAGGAACCAGGAGAGGTTGGGCTTTTCACGTGGACTTTGGATTAAATATTAACTCGCTGCAGTGGGTTATGAGGATAAATATTTTCATTAATCATGTATGTGCTCATTATGATGGTGAGAATAGACCGTTCAAGATTCATCTGCATGAGCTTTTCAACTCCAGCCTCCCGTTTTCTGCCCATAGCTCTTGGTGAAACACCATCTTTTGTGCTCGCTTTCTTCAGAAAACTTTTTCCCCACAAACAGTTTTATTGGTTTCAGCATTTTATTGGTTAGGCTTTGAAAGCACCAGATGAAAAGATTTAGCTTGAGGGTGAATGGAGAGGAGAAAATGCAGCTCTAGTTAAAACAAAGGAAGGGAATGGGGTGGTGGTTTTCAAGTGGCCCACAGAAGTGGGAGCCTGACCTGGGGAGGGAAAACAGAGCTCGCCTTGCAGGGATCTGCTGCCATGTACCAGTGACACCTCGCCATCCATTTCATTAAAAATTGGAATTTTTCCTGCTTTTCTCTGATTTTATTGAACTTTTCAATCATTATAACTTCCCTTAGCTTTCCTTCCTTTCTGTTTTTAGCAGCTCTTTGCAATTACTTGGTGCTTTCCTTTTTATTCCAGTAATTTTTTTTTAAGACTTGTCTAGAAGGAAGAGGGAAGACAGATTAAAATTTATGCTGGAACAGAAAGTGGATGTATGGCCGAGAGTCTAAAACCCTGTCATTAGCAATATTTAATAAGGATGAAAATTACTGGGCAAGCTGAGATGTCTGCAAATTACTTCTGAAACTCTCCAGGATGGAAGAGACCTTCTCCAGCAGAGAGAGCTGGCTGATGGATGAAGATACAAAGGATTTGGAAGGAGTGTCTCTAATGACCACCTGTCCCACCATAAAGATTTATTGATGTTCAGCACAGCTCTGAGGGACCCATCTCGGGATAAGACCAGGGGTGACACTTTGGAGGTGCCTTCCATGCCCAAAAAATGTCCCCTTATCCTGCTGGCACCCTCTGTGCTCCTCCCCCAGACCTGGCTGCAATGGCTTTTTTTCCACTGGCATGTGCAGAAGGAGGCACCAATCCCAATTTGAGCCCTATGGAGGAAAAGAGAGCCCATGGATGTTTGATATTCCTCCTTCTGAGCACTTCATGGAGAAGGAGTGGGCAGATTTGGGGTTGTGCTGTACCTGGGACATTTCCCACTGGTCTGGAAGTTCTGGGCTTGGACCTCTCCTGTCTCAGTCTGGCACCTCTGATGTTTATCAGAGCACACAGCACCCTCAGTGCTTCCTGCTGCAGGAGAAAGCTGTTTAAAACAGAGGTTTTTTGCTGCTATCAACCAGGCCGCTTGTCTTGGGCTGTGGTGCAGGATGTAACCAGGGCTGTGTGTTCTATTTTCATCGGCTGAAAGCAAGTGAGGAGGAGTGAATGGCCCATCTGTTAAAACCAGGTGGAGCAGTGTTCTTTAGGATATCTGCTGTCCATGGGCCATCGAGGCTCACTGCAGGGCTGAGACAATTCCATCATCCCATGGGGAGAGGCTCCACCCAGGGGGAGGAGCCCAGCATTCCCACCTGGATCAAAGCTGGCATTCAGAACACCAGCACAGCCTGTTTGCACTGGATTCCCAGAGGGAGACCAGACCCATCTCAGCCCCACTGGACCCTTCTACAGGATCATCTCTGCTCCAACAGAACCACATCTGTCACTGCAGGAGGACTTGACTGGACTGACACCAACACCCTGACCAACAGGGGGTCAGGCTGTATTCTGTCAGTGTTTCTAGGTTTTTTTCTGTTTGCTTGGTTTTTTGTACTACTACATTTGTATTTTTAATATTCCTAGTAAAGAACTGTTATTCCTCTTCCCGTATCTTTGCCTGAGAGCCTCTTAATTTCAAAATTATAACAATTCAGAGGGAGGGGGTTTACATTCTCCATTCCAAGGGAAGCTCCAGCTTTCCAGCTGTCTCTTCAAAGTGTGGGATCATCAATACCAGGGCAGGAATGAGTGTGGTGTGGGAACACCAGGCTGTGTGAGGTCTGCTGGAGTCAGATCACAGGGAGAGTAGAAAAGGGGGTCAGAAACTCCTCCTGTGCTCACAGAGCCACTCTGGTGCTTCCCTGCTCCTGCTGGAACACTGAGGTACCTCCAGGACCTGCTGCAGGTCACTGTCACAGCACAAGGGTCAGGGGAACTGGATGCCCTGGCCAGCGGTCACACAGTTGTCTCCCCTCTGGTACAAAATTAGTTTAATTGAGGAGCAGTAAGTGTCATCCGTTGCTGGTGCAGGTGCTCCACTCCTAAACCCTCCAGAGGGCCTAAAAGCAGCAGCTGTTTGCCCTCAGGAGTGAGGAGGCTTTGTCTGGAGTCAGGATGTGTGGGGCTGGACTGACCCAGAGCTCCTGGGATGGTTCTGTCCTGCTGGGAACTTCTGTGAGACCTGGAATGTGGGGAGAAATAGGTTCAAGGAGTATTCATTCTGCTTTAACTGTAAATGTAACCGTGTGCTATGACCCAGCTTTCTCCCAAAGCTCACCCCCCACAAACGCTTTGCTTCAAGCAGGGATAAAGTGGGATTTGATTATGCAAAGTGGGATATTTTTGGGAAAGGGGAAAAAATTGTTTACTACCTGCAACCTGAGCTCAGACTGAGGGCTAGCTCCAAAGCAGCAGAGAACAGGGAGGCACAGGGAAGCTGAGCATGGAAAGGCACAGTTTTGGCTTCTGCAGCTTTCCAGGGAGTGTGGTGTGCTAAAGCTGAGTGCCCTGGCACACCACAGTCCCTGGAAATTGGGCTGTGGTACCAGTTTGGCCCTGCAGTCAGCAGGCTGGTTCTTGTTTGGTTGTGGTTTGGCAGAGACTGGATTAATCGGTGGTTTCACCCCTACTAGAGCAGGGTGGATGTATAGAGCAGAGAGGGCCCTTTAGTCTGCAGACAGCTTGTTATTTATCACAGCTTATATACACACATTTCACACTGTTTTGGGGTTTTGTTTCTATCAGGACTTCTGTGTGAAACCTGGTGCAGATGGATGTGAGAGTGTGGCTCTAAACCCCCAGAGCTGTAATCCCTTAATGCTGGGCACTTTCTCAAGCACATTGGTGGGAATAGAAACTGATCCCAGGTCGGGCCTGTGTCTGCTGTGAGCCCTTCCCCTTTTCTTTGGGCTGCTGGTTCCCCATTTTTCTGTCCTGCTCCACGTGGGCCAAAACTCTCCAGTGACCAAAGCTTTTCCCAGTGAGCAGAGGGAAGGCAGGTGGTGACTGAGGTTACGCTGGGGTCTGCAAACCTGCCCCAGACACAGGCCTGGACTGGAGAATCCCGTATTGCAGTTAAGTGCCACATCTGAAAGACTTGGAGGGCTCTTGTACCTCTGTTTGCTCTGCTGCAGCTGCTCCTGCCTGTGGCTGCTGCTTGGCAACCAAAGGGGCAGTGGCTTCGTGCTGCTCCTGTGCCTGCAGGACAGGGAGGGGCCTCACAAATCGCAAATTCCCGGATTTGTTGAGGCTGGAGCTGTGACACCCACCAGGTCAGTGCTGGCCATGTCCAGTGGTTGTGTTTAAAACCAAACCTGCTGAGCTGGGATGGGTGTGACTGCAGCCACAGGTGCTCACCACAGCTCTGCATCCCCTTGAGATAAAATTGGGGTTGGGTTTAGAACACGAGAGCTGTGCTCGTGCTGCTGGAGCCCCCAGGAGGCTCCTCAGAGAGCTCTGACCACGGCCACAGGGAGCTGGGGATGGTCTCCACAGGTGTGGGCAGGGAGGGAGATCCCTTCCCCCAGGTGACTTTCCTGGAGGATGAACACACACCCCTCCATCCCTTACTGCTCCTTTGCTTGTGAAGAGCGATCAAAGTGCAGCTGTTGGATCTTATAACCCGAGTAAATGCTCAAAAACAAAAACCTCAAAAAGGAATCACTCCCAAAATATCGCAGGGATGGTGTTTGGAGTCTTGGCTGCTTTGCCTGAGAAACAGTCTCTTCTGATTCAGCTTGCTCAAATCATCTTAACACTTCTTAGCAAGAAAAAACTCTCTGTATCCTGAAGGCAAGTATATTTGGGCAGAGCAATAAGAGAGACTTTAAGAGGTTTGGAGGTTACAGTGGGAAATAGCAGTTATTCCCAATAAGCAGTGTTAAATGAAGTGCTGCTGACAGTAGCCTGAGGCAGGTTCAAGAGTTTCAAGATTTGCAACTAAGAGATTAACCAAAATAGATGTCTTATTACAGGCAAGTTTGTATCTAAATCATTTAAAGTACCTTCAGATGCTGTAATGTTTTTCCTCCTAAGTGCTGGTAGTATATCTGCAGCTTCCTCCTGCTTTTCAGGGGTGAGCAAAGGGAGAGCCCTTGATCTTGGTGAGTTGAAGACCCTGTGATGAGGGAACAAGGACCCCGTGGGTTGGCAGGTTTCCTTTCGATGGGAGGCTGCAGTGATCCTGTTCCACGTGGAGGAGAGATCCTGTTCCAACTCCTCCCGTGTGGTGGCTGACAGGAGAGCTGGGTGGGCCCAGCAGCAGGTTATGCCAAAGCTTTGGGTGTAAAATTCCTCTGGAAGAGGAGCAGCAGCATGGCTGGGAGCTGAAATAACCAGGCTCTTAATTCGTAGGTTTTTCAGGAGAGCAAGTGGTGTGTTTGGGGATGTGAATTAGAACAGCTCAGGTGAGCACAAAACATCTTCAACTTTACCAAGGTCTGAATCCAGCTGCTGATATCCAATCTCTGCCATCCCGACTTTCGTGTGCATGGATCACCTACCAAAATCTGTTTGGGATGTAGGATGTTGGGTTTTTTTTCTTCTGTGCTGAACTGGAAGGAGATTCAGTGTAGGGCCAGCACCATGGGGGCTACTAGAACAAATTATCTGTCCCCAGCATGGGCAGTCACTGCCACAGAGCCTTGGCTGCAACCTGGATAAGGTAAATTTAAATTTGATGGGTGAGGAATCGACAGGTCCAAGGAAATTCTCTGCAAAAGAGAGGCAAGCTCCATGTGCTCAAAAATAAAGCAGGGGAGAAGGTCAGAGGGGTTTCAGGAGCAGCCTGGAGTGAAGCTGAGACTGGAAAATGGGTGTTGGTCACTGGGATGAGATTCCTGTGCCCCTTGTGTTCCTTCAGGTCGGCAGCACTGGATTTTTGGCAGCTCTCCAAGGCTGGGCTGCCGGTTTGTTTTGGCAATCCCACACCCTGCAGGGCTGCAGCCCTGGAGAGGAAGGCTTTTGCTCCTGGGGTGTCTCGGGTACCTTCAGCAGCTGTGCCAGGGCTGATGTGCAGGTGGGAAAAAAGGTCTGTGAGAGGGAGGCAAAGATCCCGACCAAAGGATCCACCAGCTGAGCTGAAAACAGGGAAATGACTGGAGCTTCACGGAGTATTTCAGCTGTTAAATATGTGTTAAATGTGCTGAAACCATCCTGCAGCAAGCTGGTGAGGGCCTGGCAGGGCTGGGTGGCACCACCTCATGGGGAGTTACTAAAGCTGAGCTCTGGGAAATGAACCCTCCTGTATGAGGCCACCTTGAGCCATACTCAAAACATAAAATACTGCTCTTTCTCTTTTCCCTTGCTTGCTTCCAGATTCTCAGATTCATGAGATTTCTGTCTCATGCAATAGACCTGAGATTGCAAGGTTTCTTCCTCCGTGTGAACAAGGGAAAATGTCACCGAGTGTCTTTGCATTATTACCCTTTTTTAAAAAAGCGAGTCCATGCCCCTCCAGGCAATCAGATATTCACGGTGACCTGGTGACAGTGGCACCTCCAGCAAGTGTGCAGGGTGTCACTTGGAAAGCAACAGAAAGCAAATGAGAGTTGTTTCATTTTCAGTCTCATGTGTTGGGCGAGCTGCTGGCAGTCACCTGCTGCACACGGACAGAGAGAGGTGGCAGAGCGTGGCCTCACCTCCCCTCTGGTGCTAATGGCTTTTCCAGGGCTTGCCAAGGAATGTTGCACATGTCAGGTATGAATTATAGCACCTCTGTGAACTGAGGAAGGGCTGGTTTATCTTGTTGCTTGACAGATGAGGGAGCTGCATCCCAGAATCCCTGTGCTGCCACCAGCAGCCGGTTTTCCCTTTCAGTACAGCAGAGCCATGGATGCCGTGCCTGTCGAGGCTCTCCCATGGAGTTTACAATGGATATCTGGATGACAGCCACGCCACAAAACCTCTTCAAGTGTAATGGGAGGCCCTGTGCAAGAGGATGAAGGAAGCAAGGATGAAACGTGTGAGGAGTGTCCTGCTTTTGCAGGACTTTTGCCAGCCTGAAGGACTAGGTTGGTCCAGGCTTTCATTTCCTGCAGTGGAAGTGCAGACTTCCAAGCATTAACAGGAGCAGATGGAAACCTGGCTCTGCTGGAGGCTGTTAAGGACCTGTCCTGAGTGCCACAATCGCTGCAGCTCTGTGGGCTGTCCCCAGTCTCCCCCTCTGAGCTGCCCTCCCAGGTGTGGTCCATCACCTTGCTGGGGGGCCTGCCCTCCTCACGGGGCCGAGGGTTTAACTGTGGAACAGCTGGAATGATCCACCCGAGCCCTTTGGCTCCAGGGCTCCATCTGCCCTGTCCTGTGGGAGCAGCCAGGACTGTGCCACGTGCTGGGATGAGCTGGGTTTGGATCAGGCTTCGCTTCACCTGTGCCTGAGAGTGTTCTGCCTGGTCGTTGCTGCCTCATTCAGGAGTTGTGGACAGCTGGTGTTTGCATTTCTCCTGGAGTCTGGAGGGCTGAGATCATCCCTCCTTCCCAAGTGAGCCTTTCTAGCCCTGGGAGGGGCAGGGAGGCACTTCAGCAAGCCAAGCCTGGCACACTTAAAATATTTGTTTTCTGCAAACACAAGGACTCCAAGCTTATTATACCCAATTATCATTAAATTAGCTGTAAAATGAACTATTTGGACATCCTGGTTAAATTTTTTTTTTGGATTGTTTGGAAAAGGAAGACAGCCTGGCACTGCCTCACAGAGCTGCTGGCACTGCCCCCAGTCTGTGTGTGCTGAAAGCATCAGAGGTGTTGCCCAGGGGCTGGAGGGGGTGAGGGGGCTCATCCCAGGTGAATCCACTGCCATGAAGCCCTCTGGGGTGCTGTGGAAATCCCAAGTAGGTGCTGTGCCTGTGGGATGTTTGGGAGCAGAGGTGCCAATAAAGCCCTTGGCTCTCTCCAGAGGGAGCCTCGAGTATTTACATGGTGATCTGAGAGAGGGGCAGCCTGGGAAAGGCAGCCCTTGGTCTCCCTGGAATGTTTCACCAGGTCTGTTTTACTGGATTTGGGCAAAGGAGACCTTGATTTAATGTGGGTTTTTAGAAAGTGGGAATTATGGAACAGCTGCTGTGGCTGTAAACAAGCCAGGAGTGGAGGGAGGGCAATGCCTGTGTTGGGTTGGATGGACTCTGGCAAATGGGAGGATTTCCTGTTGTTTTAGTTGGCATCAGGAAGATCACTGGGACTTTGGAGCCCCAAACACCACTTGGAACCTCTGAAAGGTTCTTCTGCACCATGGAACTGTGACAGTGGTGTGAAGGCAGGGAAGGGGCAAAGAGAAGTGCAGGAAGTGAAAATGGAGAGGGAGAACTTCCATCCATCCTTGCCCAGACTGGCAAAGGCTTAAAAATCCTCAAAACCTTCCTGGGCTCCACTGGGTTCAGGGCTGTGCCACAAGCACAGCTGGGTGAGCACCCCAAGGCATCTCCCACCTGCACCTGGTGTCCAGGGCACCTGTGGGGCTGGGTCACCCTGGGACAGGCACCTCCCAAGGCCCATCCTCCTCCCAAGGATTGCACTTGGGACCAGAGGAATCTTTCCTGGGTGGGCTGGTGGTCTCAGCTATGTGCAAGGACAGCCAAAGGTGGCCCATGGACACACACAGAGTAGGGCAGGAATCCCTCCTGTACTCTGCTGCAGACCTGACATGGACAGAATATCTCAAAAGTGCTTGTCCACCTCAGACTCTCCTTTCTGGCCTTTCCCATCCCATGTTTTGGAGTATGATCTCAGGAACCTGCTATAATCTGCCTGGAGGAGAGGCTTGTCCCAGTTAGGATCCAGCAGGTTTTATCCTTTGCATTAGAGGAGTATCCAAATAATTTAACAGTGGATGTTCTCATCCCTCATCTGCCAACAGAGTTGTTTTTGTGGCTCTAATGCTTCCCTGACCTCAATAATGTCTCCTGCGAGCGCGTTGCTCGGGTTAATTATGCATTAAGTTTACATAAGGCTGTTCCCTTTTTAATCAGTTCCGAACCCGCTGCCTTGGGCTGCTCTGGATGCACCGACACTGACAGGGGGCTTGCAGGAGGGCTGCACCCACCTTCCCACCCTGCCAGGTGTTATCTCCCCCGGGGGGTGGCTCCTCTGGTTGTCACCAGGCTGCGTTACCCTCCTGGGAGTTCTGGCTCCGTTGTCACCTGTGCAGCATCTCTGACACCGGCTGCAGTCACACAGCACCACGAGGGGAGGTGATTGTGATGCCTTAAGTTTTGTCTTTCATGTATTTCAGGTTCTGTGCTGCCCAGGGCTGCAGCTCTGAGCTCACAGTCAGTGTCACTCAGCTCTGCACACAGCAGGGACACAAACAAATCCTTTTCCTGCTGCACACCAAGGACAACTTTCAGGCCCTAAAGCACAAACAAGGGTGGGCTGAGGGGAGGAACAAGAAGGATGGGACCTCACAACCTGGAGCTGTAACTGGACAATTAAACCCCAATATGCAAATGGTCCAAAACTTATAAAAGTGTAAGACCTGGTGACTGTTTGTCCATTTTGTGGCCATTTTGGGTCCACCTTGGGTGTAGCCCTGGTCAGGCCCTGTCCTTCCCAAGGTGTGTCCTTAAAGGCCTTTCAATGAATCCCTACTTTATTCTCCAGCTCTGTCCAGTCTCTGTTCTAGGTCAGCCTTCCCAAGGCATCAGTTTCTGCTGTGACTGAGCTTGGCTCTACTCAGCTCCCTTTCCTTCTCCCTGGCTGGAGCAGTGTGTGTGTGCTCTGGGAGAGGCTTGGGAGCTACTGGGAGGTTTTCCCAGAGCCAGTCTCTCCCATGTGGCCTGTGTGAGTACAACAAAGTGGGTACAAAGGTGGTGTTTCTCTTTCTTCTGGAGAGCTGTTTCTCTTCTCTTTCTCTTTGCTTTCCTCTGGGTCTCCCCTTTGGTTTCCCTGCAATCTCTTTTGAGCTGGATGAGCTTTCCTTCTCTGTTCTAAGACCTTGAAAGTAAAGGTTATGGTGAGATTGCATTGAAGTTGGATAACGTGATTCTTTCTTCAAGGCAAACGCTCCTGTTTGCAAAGTAACTTGGCAGCCTTGTGTATTTTGGATTTAGGCATCCTGGTGCATAAGCCAAAGCTAACAGATATTAATTAGCTGGAGGACTGATACTGTAATGAGAGCAGTTGCTCGCATAGGTTGGCATTTTTATTTTTAATGCAAGTAATTAAAGGAAAAGCTGTGTTGAAGGAGTCAGTGCTAAGAGATGTTGCATAAATAACACACCCTGGGTGGTGAGAGCTGGGGGGGAACGTGAGGGAGAGAGGAGCAGCTGAGCTGCTGATGTGGTGGCTGCTGTGATGCCTGGCTGTGGGAGGAGACATTACCCCTGTAGCAGGGGGGGAAAAAAGGAGCAAAGGAGAAGTGTGGTTTTAAAACCACATCAGAGGAAAAGGATGGTGAGTTGGAAGAGCTTTGCCAGGGGAATGCACAAGGGCACTGTGTTTGGAGGATCCCAAAAAGCTGCTCCAAGCAGCAGGGATGCAGGAACAGAGCCTGCAGGACAGGCTCAGGGTTGGAGGAACAGCACAAGGTTCTGAGCATTCAGCCTAAAAGTGGTCCCCTAAAATACTTCCCAGCCAGTCATCCTGCTGAGATGGTTCAGGAAGAAGTTTGCATGGAGAAGTGCTGAGTGAAACCAGTTGAACACTGGCATAAGCTGGGAGACGGGGATGGATCTGTGGAGCTGCTGTGAGCACAGCCACACCTTTGGTTTGTGTTGCCAGGAGTGTGTGTGATGTGAGGAGTGAGAAAACAGCCAGCTCTGCATTTGAGGTACCTGGCAGGGGTGTCCTGGAGATGCCCAGAAAGTCTCTGGATCAGGGAATGATGGCCCCTGTCCTGTTAGCACAGGGAAGTGCCTGCTGGGTCTGCAGCTGAGTTTCCCTGCCCCTGCTGGTGATGAAACAAAGCCTTGGTTATCTCCAGGGCGTTTGTCTCCAGCCTTGAGACAGAAAAGAGACTTGAAACCACACCCAGCCCGGAGGAGCAGAGCCATGCAGAGCAAAAGCTGCAGTGCTGAGCACTTCCCACTGCGTGTGGGCTCTGCAGCCTGCACTCACCTGTCCCTGGCACCCCGCTGCCGCTGGCCAGGGCTTGGCAGAGCGGGCTTCCCACAGGGATCTTGTCCTTCCCACGGAGGTCAGGGTCTGGCCACCCCGGGCTGCTGGGTACCCACCCTAAACCCACCTCTGAGCAGGCTGAGCTGCCCCAGTTTGCATGACAGGGACCAGCACTTACCTGGTGCTGTGATGTAAGGCTGGATGTGCTAAACCACGCTGCAACTGCAGTCATTGATGGAATTTTAACCATTTGTTTCCCTTCTCCCAAAGCCAGCTGTTGGCAGTGATGGCCAAGCCCTTGCTCTTCTCTGGGCGGTGCGTTGTGAAGGAGAGAATGGGTGAGGAATGCAAATCAAAACTAAACCATGTGCTTTGCCACTTTTTTTTTTTCCCTTTAAGAAGCTTAATATATTAGCTAATCATGTGTGTAAACAATCTCAATATGCAAACTGAAATTGGCATCCATCCCCCCAGCGTCAGCTGGGTTGAGCTTCCCCATTAACCTCTCCAGAGCACAAACCCCTTCCCGAACAGCCATTTCGGAGTGTGCAAAATTGATTTTGCATTCGGCCTCCGCAGTGGGAGAAGATGGCGGCGTACAGCCGCCGGTGCCACTTCCCTCCCTCGTCGATTTTTTGGGATATCCCCTTTTCCTCAGCAATGGAGGATGGGTGGGTCTGGTGCCAGCGGGTCACTCCCACCGCCTTGGCACCCAGGTCCCCCCACCCCAGCGCCTTCACCCGGGGAAAAAAAAAAACAATAAAACCCAAATTGACGGCAGCCCCTCCTTGGGTAATTTCCACAGTGCAAAGACCCCCTGCCTCCCACCCCCTCCATGTGCATCTTCTCTTAATTAATTAATACTGCATTCATCACCGCTTAATTCCCGTTTCCGTAGCACCCGGGGAGGGGGGCTGCCAGCTCAGGCGGGTGCTGAGGCAGTCTAGAGCTGCTGTCTTAGTGGAGGAGCTTAATTAGCCCCCGTGACAATATGGGCTCGTTTCCACAGCCCGGGAATGGGTGGCTTCCAGTGGCTCCTGGTGCCCAGCAAACCCAGCTCCCTGTCCTGTGCCGGTCCCCAGGCAGCTGGGCTGTGTGTGCTGGGGAGGAAGGGTGATCTGCAACAGCTGCCCAAATTTAATAAAAAAACCTAATCCCGAATTGGCTCCTTTTGAGCTGCAGGAGGGACAGGAGGCAAAGCTGCCAGGTTTGGTCTGTCTCGGTGGGTTTGGGGACCCAAAATCCCATTGGGTTATGCAGGGTCCAGGACATCCCTCAGTGCTCGTATCTGTGTCTGTTGGTGTTGCATGGGTTGTACTCTCCTTTTCTTCATTTTTTACCTTAAACACAGCTTGTGGGCACTTGTGGTGCCTCCTCTGCTGGAAACACCTTGCCACACTGTGCTGCAGCCCTGGTGGGACACGGCTGGAGAGCCCCGTGGTGCTGATGGGGCAAGCCAGCAAATCATCCAGCAAACATCCACTGCTGGGGTGACTTTAGCAGAACAGAACATTTCGAGGACTGTCTGGAAGGGAAGATGATGTGCTCGGCGGTTGGCTTTGTGGTGTGCATCAGTTTAGATGGGTGACTGCATTGTTCAGGTTTTTACCTCCCCCTCTTTGAGCTCTCCTCCCCCGTACAAAGAGGGAAAACCCTCGTGCCCCCACAGCTCGTTGGGATGCTGACCATGTGTGCACTGTGCTCGTACCCACACAGCTCCCACCTGCCTGGGCACCACGTTTAGGGCAAGATGGAGAGATCCAGAGCGTGTTTGTGTGAGGACAGAAGATGGAGAGGGAACAAAAGCAGCAGATCCACGGCGGTGCCGGGCCGGGCTCCTTGCCAAGAGCGGCTGCAGGAGCGGCAGCCCCGGCCGGGGTGGTGGCTCCCTGCTGCCAACACAGCCGGAGATGCTCCCGGCTGCCCTCTCCTCTGGGGCACAGGCTGGGGCTGGGCTGGGCTGCGAAGGTGGCCCTGGGCTGGGATGAGGGCTGGTGATGTCGGGATGCTGATGTTGATGTCGATGCTGGGATGTCACCCCACCCGTGCCCTTCCCACAGCGTGTCCCCTGGCCACAGCACAGCCATGCTCACAGCGTGAGTACTGACACCAGGAGGGGGCTCGGGGTGTGGGGAGTGCTCGGCTTGGCTGAGGGTGGTTTTTTGCTTGATTTTTTTTTTTTT
>VZDJ01000216.1:3551232-3688277 GCA_008694505.1 Cyanoderma ruficeps | reverse complement strand
TTTTTTTTTTTCTGCAGCGACAGTAGCAGCTGCCAGCCAGAATAGCAAATCCCTGCGACTTGGCACCACTCCAGCTTCCTTGAGGGTTGCAGAGGGATGGTATGTTGGAGGGTAAGACTAGCTAATTAATCTTCTGGCAGGGAACAATGTAATATCAGACAATTACAAAGACAGAATGGAATTGCTGTAGTGGGAAGGCTGGCATATGAATTTCTCAAAGGGTCCGTCCCTCTGTCCGCTGCCCTGGTACTTGGTATGCGGGAAAAGCACCCCCTGTACATGGGCTTTTCTCTTGTGTGGGGGTTTTTGCGGGAATGACATCGTGGGTTTGGAGGAGGGGCGGGGGGAGGCCGGCTTGCTCATGGGAGAAGCTTTTTGAGGAGCAAAAGAGAGAAAAAAGAGTCATTTTGAGCAGACACGTTCCCCACCAACCAGCGGTGCCCAGAGAACAGACCTGGTGCATCGCTGATCCTTCGGGCTCACGGGGTTGGCGATTTTATTTTATTTTTTTTCCCAGTTATTTTTCGTGATTGCACTGCCATGTCTGATGGCCACGGCTTTTGGAAGGGAAGATCTGACTACTGGGCAGAGGGGGAGGGAGTTCCTACAGCCGTTCTTCACAGAAAAGCCTTCAAAGAGCTTTGGAGCTGCTGAAAGTTCTTGGGGGAAAACACCTACGAGCTCGGCGGAGGTAATTGCCGATAATGAGCTGTAATCACCGCTACCTACAGTCGGGACGCCGTGATGGATAGGGCAGTGCGAGCAGCATGGTGCAGGCTCCCCGTCTGTTTATTTGCGGCGAGGAAAGAATTAGGGAAGTCTCATTTATCCTGGAGCACGGGAAAGCATCGGTGGGAGATCAGCCTGTGCAGGATTAGCAGAGGAAAACCCTCCTCCCTTCTCCTTGTCCTCGCCAGGCTTTAGGGATGAGCTAATAATGACTCTCCTCCCTCCGCATCTCCCTCCCAGGACCAAACTTAAAGCGGTGGGATCTCTACGAGTGTCATTTAAAAAAAACAAATCAAAGACAACCCCGCAACGCCAAACGTGGAAACAACGGCACCAGACAAATTCCTTTTTGCGGTTTTGCGTCTGCGCGCCGGGAGCTGCTCCCAGCCAGGACGGGAATTGGAGCAGCTCCAGCTTCCTTGTTCTTTCTCCTAAGGAATTCGAGTAGGTTTTTGTTTGGTGCCTGCACACATCAGATGGTGCAGAGACGATGTTTTGGAAGCACTGCAAACCCGCCCGGCTGCGGCGCTGGGCTGCCAGTTATGGCTGGAGCTGCTGGAAGGCTCCGGCTGGATAAGTGGCTCCTTTTAAAGGAGCAGCAATGTCAAGAGCTGAGTTGGCAGGCTGGGGCCCTTTTCCAAGATGCAGATGAGGAGGAGCTGCCCACAGCTTAGTCCTTGACCTGAAAGGCTCCCTGCTGGGTGCCCATCTGTGGGTGTCTGCCTGAATGTTTTTTACAGGTCTGGGCAGGATAGCAGGAACATTTTCCATTGGGTTTTCTTAATGATGAAGGTCCCAGGGCTGGGTCCCATCAGGAGTCCCTTGGTGTGGTTCATGCAGATGTGTAGCTCCTTCTCTGGCCATACATGTCCCCTGTGAGACACCACAGAATTCCCTGCACACTCAGAAGAGATGGATCCCAAAATCCAAGCCTCTGCTCCCACCAACTGCTGTACCCTCCCTGTGTTTGCTCTGAGCATCCCCAGCACTCAGGGAACAGTGGCTGTTCCTTCCCTGGAGGCAGAAGGGATCCATCACCTCTCTGTGGTGAGAGCTCAGCCCAGCCATCCCTTTGGTTCCTGTCCTCATCCAGCCCCCCTCAGCCAGCCACATCTCCAGAGCTGGAGGGAAACCCTTTCAGGATCAGCCCAGCTAATGTACCTGCAGGAGAAGGCCCTGGGGACTTCCTAGCCAGACAGTCATGGCTCTAGTAATGGATGCTTATGAGCAGGAGTGAAGAAATTGAAGTCGTCCCAGCCATTTCATAAATTATTTCAGTCAGAAATTATCACATTCAGTCCCTGGCTGAAGTCCTGCTGAGGATTTTCCTTCTCTGGTCTTGTGCCCAGGCCCAGCCTTGCCCTCAGCTCTGCACAAAGTCTGAGCCAGCAGGTCCTGCATGGAAGTGGAAGAAACAATCTGAACCTCTTCACAGTCAACCATCGACACCAGGGATGTTTTTGTAAATTAATGAGTGTATCTTCTTGACTATACTTCAAAGTTTTCACTTTATTAATCTTTTATGGAATTCTCTATGCTGGGAAAAAAAAAATAAAACAACAAATCCTTGTAGTACTGAAATTTTACCTTTGTAAATGATGCAATTAAAAAAAAAAAAAATCAAACCCTACCCTTTCACAATCAGTTGACTTGAGAAAAATCATCCACTGGGTTGTTGTGTGCACACTCTGGGGCTGAATTTGCCCGTGAAGGCGGGTACATCCAAACAGGTTTGTGCTGAAGGGTTAATAATGGTCTGGGCACTCTGACCTGAACCTTAATCCTGCCAAAATTCCCCCCTTGCAGCCGGGTATGCTCCCCCCAGGTCCTGCTGAGGCTCTCCAAGGAAACTTCTGGAGTTAAGAAATTTAATTTGTAATAAATCGGCATTACAGTACAAGTAAATCTGCTTCAGTGGCTATAAAAATTAATTCCTTATCCTAAACATTATTATATAGCTTTCAAAATGAATTGACTGTGGTTGGTAGTCTAGTATGTGCCATTATTGGTAATTAGTGTAACAAAATAACGTTGCTGTAATATTTCCTGTCTACCCCTCCCCCAGTTGGGGGCTGTTTCATATTAGAGAATCAGAATTGCAAATGCAAGGTTTGTATGCAAGCTGCTGGCTTTGACTTTTTTTTTTTTCCCTTTTTTTAAATATAATTTTGTGTGTGTTGGAAGTCAGTCTGTTCCTGTCTGGGGTTTTCTGGGAGCATTCCCTTCTGCAAAAGCTTTGGAATGTCACAGGGCACTGTCAGAGCCTGATGCTGGAGGGGCTGGAGGAGCAGCCCGATGCTCTTGGGTCTCCTTTTGAGCTTTTCCTTGTGGGCAGTTGCTGCTGGGATCAGAATCCCAGGGTGGGTGAGATTGGCAGAGACCCCAGCTGGGATCATCCGGTCCTGCCTCCCTGCTCAAGCAGGGTCATCCCAGGCACAGGATTGTGTCCAGATGCTTCTGGAATATCCCCAGTGGCCATCCACATCTCCCAGGATGTCACACTTGCTCACAACTTGTGCCTCAATAGTTTTTTCCAGTGATCCATCACATCCTTGCCTTATCCAGAAGCTTGGCTCATCCTAAAACACCGGATGGATCTCCCCATGGGGACCCTGGGGCAGGTGGAGGGAAGCAGAGATTCCCTTTTTCCAGGTGAAGGATGGGCTGCAGTGGTGTTGACCAAAACAACTCCTGCCATTTTTGTGGCGTGTCCTCTTGGATTTTTTTTCTGGTTTTTCTTTCTTTTCCTTTTNTTGTTTTTCTTTCTTTTCCTTTTTTTTTTTTTCTCTCCTCAGTTTTCAGCTTTGAGTGTTGCCTTTTGAAAAAAATCCTCAGCTGTGGTTACTTGATTCTCCATGGAATCAGAGGAAGGATTGGGCTGGGAGGAACCTTGTAGCTCGTTTAGTTCCAACTTTCTCCTATGGGCAGGGCTCTCTCCACTAAACCAGGTGGCTCCAAGCCCTGTCCAGCCTGGCTTTAGGGAAGGAAATTCCAAATTCTCCTGTCATTTTCTGGCTCTGGAGTTTTTTTCTCTATGAAATGACCAAATTAAAACGTATCAGCTGTGTAATGAGAACCTGGGAGCAGAGAAATGGGGAGCTGTGGGGAGACTGGATTCTTGGTGCTGTCCCCAGCACGGAGTTATTTCTTGAGTTCTGATGACATGACAGCTTCAGAATTCTGGAGATATGCCCTCTACTCAGCCACCCCATTTATCACAGAGCTGAAAAATGCAGAAACTAAGCAGCAAAACTGAGCAGGAGACGTATCTGCCATGGTGGAAAACATTAAAAATGTAGATACAGGAATAATAACAATATCAGTATCATTGTTGGCCCAGAGGAGGCTGGTAAATCATAATTCCAAATATCAGCAAGTTCCAGAGTGAACAGGCTGTGCCATCTGAACCCTTTGATTTGGTGCAGGCCGGCTATGGGAGCTGGGCCTGGCGTTTGTGCTTTGGCTGGGGTTGGACAGATACAGTCAGCTTAAGCTGCAGGATACAAACTCCCTCCAAGCTGAGGGAGGAAAATAAATTGCATGTTGGAAGCGATATAAACATGATTTCAGGACTTTCTCCAACTTTTTTTTCCCCCTCAGGGCAAAGGATATTGAAATGATTCAAACCAGGACTTTTCTGGGAATGAACTGATAGATTTTTTCAATATAAACCCCACACTGGTAGCAGCAGAGCTTGAAGCCTCTGCCCCATTTGCAGGGTGAGAGCAATGCTTTGGGTGTTGTTGGGACTGGCCAGGAAAATCAAGATATTTTCTTCCAATTTCCTCCTTGAAAGGTCTATATCTCAGGAGTTTGTCTAGAGTGAAATGTTTCTAATCCCTTAGACCAGTTCCTTCCATTCTCTTGCTTCTGCACAGAAAGTTACTTTTCTGTGCTCTTCCTACCCGGGAGGTTGACGGGGTTTTATTTGCTTCCCTGTCTCTTGTCACTGGCAGTCAGCTTTGCTGAAGTCTTTGTGCACAGACTTCAAAATGCTCAGCTTTTTCATCAAAGTGGGAAATACCTGCTTTTCTTCACACGCCTGCTTCTGCATTTCTTCTCAGTTTTCTTCCTCCCAACCTCAAATCTCTCCCTCACCATTGCTCAGCTGTTTCAAAGGACCCCATCAAAGTTATTTCAGCTTCATCCTTGGGCTGAGACCAACATTTCTGTATCTTTTTAATGAACCATGTAACTATGGTGGGGAGAAATTAAGTGAATGAGTCCTTACTGGAGATAGCAGAAAGCGGATCTCTGGTTTGGATGGAAACCTCTGCAAGTCTTGATTCCTCAAATGAAACCACTCTCAGAGCGGTATAAAAAAAATGTGAGACAATATTTTGAGTCAAATTAAATATTTAATTTCAATAAAATCAAAGTATTTCAAACAGATTTCTTTGTCCATTTAATATTTTATGAGAGAAGCCTAAAATTAAACACAGACTTGTTTCTCTGGGGAAAAAACAGAGGTTGTTTTTGTATGCTTTAAAGAAAAAATAAATCCATCTAGCTTTTTTTTCCCCCAGAATACTTTTTTTATTATTATTATTTTTTCAACATGAGGATTTCAGTGGGAGGTTGTCACGGCATCCTTTGCAGAAAGTTGGTGCCTCTGTGGCCACCAGATCTCCTGGTGCTCCAGGGACAAAGATGAGTCTGGCTGCTGCAGTGGAGTTTGGAGAGAAATGGATTTTCTGTAGAATTATTCTTTTACATGCGAGCGATAGATTTGCTGCAATTGATTTGCTGCTGCAATAAATTTGGGTAAACTGGAAAAACTAAGGTGTGAGAGGGGTTGTGGCATCTCCCAAAAATCTGTGTAAAGGAGCTGTGGCTGTTCTGGGCTCTTGGAGGTTTTCATTTACTGCTTGGAGGGCTGGGGACAACCCTCTCAGAAACGGCAGCATGAGGGGCAAGAAACCTCCCAATGTGTCCCATTTCCAACTGTGCAGGTGTTTTTTCTTTATTTTCTTTGTGTGCACAAAGGAAGAAAGGCTTCTGATAAACTCCAAAACCCAACAAGGCATGTTTGGGCCGTAACATCAAAATCTGTGTGTGCCTCCAAAGGAGACACCTCTACCTGGCCCAGGTTTATGGATGCACGGGGTTAGGGATAGGTTTTCCTGCTTGAATATTTGATATTTGACTATTTAAAATAAGGAGGTTGTGCTTTATTATCATTATGTAGACGGCTTCCTAAAATCATGTGAATTGATGGAACAAGTCTTAGTCTCTTGTCTCCAATTTCACTGTGGTGACAAAAAATCCTGGAGCAGCAATAATGGGGCAAAGCAAAGAAATGCAAAGAGCAGTTCTTTAATGTGGCTCATTTATGCATGTGCTGGTCTGGTGCTGTTTCTCCTCTGCCGTTTGGTTATGTGCTATTTATCTGTTTCCTGTGACCCTAAATCACTCTGTCTGCACTCAGCTTTCACTTCTGCTGGGAGATTTGTAGGGGGAAGGCAGCTACACTTAACCTTTTGTTTTCTTCATCGGGTTTCTGACAATATAAATAGTTTGCTGGTTGCCAGCGAGATTGTTGTACTGGCAGAAATAATTTTGTTTTTGTCGGCTGTGAATCCCCAGGCTGTTCCTGGCTGCTTTCCCCTGGTCATCACTAAAATGGGCCCAGGTGTCCCACACTCAGCAAGGATGGGAGACCATGGACCTCTTCCCATCGCCAAGCTGAGCTTAATTTCAACAGGCACAAGGGAATGGGGATGAAATTAAAGTTATTGCAGCCCCCTGGCTTGGGAGAGCTCCAGCGTCTACTGTGGCTGCACTGGAAAATTTAGATTTGGGAGGGAAAAGTGAGGTTCAGTGTTGGAACCCTGGGAACTGAGAATTTTAGTCTTTCTGTGCTGACAGGCACTGACCCTCAAGAGAACACTACATTGAACCTGAGGCCGTGCAACAAGCTTCCAAAATTGAATGACAGCACTGGGATTGTGGGTGTGTAGTTTGAATGGAAGTGTGTGATATCACATGGTGGAAAACTTTGAGTTTAAGATTTTAGACTATAGTAATGTATATAAAGCAAGATGGAAGATTCAGGGCCTAGGCAAAGTTCTTCACCTTCTTCTTCATGGCTCTGGGTGGAATTTTGTAACTGGATGGAAAAATCCACATTGTGGACCACAGGGGGTTGGTTATTCGGTTAAAAGTAAAAATAATTTAGGTGTCATTTCAAAATTGGACAATTTTTGCTTAAAACACCTTGGAAAGAGTTAGAGACACAGCCACTTTTCACCTTGTTAGCTGGAAATCACAACTTGTGAGACCGTAACATAGATAAGGATTAATAAACATCTGAGTCTGAACACAAACTGCGTCTCTCAAGCATTTAATCCCAGCTCTTTAATCCCAGGAAAAAAACATAACAAACCCACAGTTCAACTCGTCTTTAACTTCAGACAGGACACTTTGTGTGATGCTGCCTCTGCTCCCCACGTGCGAGGGAGCAAGACGTGCATGCGCTTCCAAAGGAAAGTGATTTACCAGGATTTTCTGCTGGCATGGAGCCACCCACTGTTGATGCCTTAAGTTTTATCTTTCATGTATTTCAGGTTCTGTGCTGCCCAGGTGTTCTGAGCTCACAGTCAGTGTCACTCAGCTCTGCACACAGCAGGGACACAAAACAAATCCTTTTCCTGCTGCACACCAAGGACAACTTTCAGGGCCAAAAGCACAAACAGGGGTGGGCTGAGGGGAGGAACAAGAAGGATGGGACCTCACATCCTGAAGCTGGAATTGGACAATTAAACCCCAATATGCAAATGAGCCAAAACTTATAAAAGTGTGAGACTTTGTGACAGTTTGTCCATTTTGTGACCATTTTGGGTCCATCTTGGGTGTAGGCCTGGCCGGGCTCTTGTCCTGCCCAAGGTGTACCCTAAAGGCCTTTCAATGAATCCCTGCTTTATTCTCCAGCTCTGTCCAGTCTCTGTTCCAGGTCAGCCTTCCCAAGGCGTCACTGTCACCTCAGGCAGCAGCAGAGCAGATAACAGCCCCACGAGCAATACAAACAATTTACAATCCTGCTGCAAGGAGGCCCGTAAATGGCCACATAAAGGGAATCCGGGTGGGAGCTGGGAGTGCCCTGACAAACACAATTCTCCCTTAATTTAATAGAATGGTCCATTCAGCAGAGAATATATTGTAAAGCCTCTCAGGTTGGATGGCCTCCTATTGTGTCTGGCCTTTGAAGTGCTGATTAACTGGGCTGGGAACACGCTGATAAAAAGTTAATTTCTATTTGCCGTTGCTTTGTAATTGGATGAACACGAAAGCAATTAAATATTAAAACATACAAACAAATAACGAAGTCACTGTAATTAGCCAAAGTTTGATCACTGTCATATTTATTTAGGAGGAGATGATACATCTCAGCAGGTGACATTTTAAATACCCTTGGCTGCTTTGGTGTTGTCTTCAGAGAATGCTGAATAATGTACGGAGGATTTAATTAAACCCCATTGTAAATCAGCTGTGATGACAGGGAAGTGACAGCCACATGTTGAAGAGAGAATTAGGCTGCAGCAAGAGAGATTAATTAACTATTTTCCACAGAGTTCAACCTAGGGGTTGTGCAGGGAGTTGGTCCGAGGAGGAGAACTTGATTTTTAAGTTGTTCCACTTGAGGCTGGAGCTTGGTGTGGAATTCTCTGTTCCCAGAGACATCACAGGCCCTTGAAGAGATGCCTGGGATCATTCCTGGGTCTGGAGTGGAAAATTGAGTCACACACACACACAGAGCTGCAGCCTGTGGCTCTCCCTTCCCTTTGGGACCATCCCTTAATGCAGGGAAGTTCTTCTACCTCGGTGGTGAATCCCAGAAATCCTGAAACATCCTGGAAAACCCATCCAGCTTTGAAGCTGGAGGGAAAGGGAGGCTCTGGGGTATTTGCTCAGGCTTGGCTGCATCAGAAAACCCCAAAGTTTCTCAGCCAGGGTTATCTGATCTCCCTGGGCAATGCTTTGGCAGGACAGGATTCCTGGAGCTCCATTTGGCTCTTGCGAGGGTCAGTAACCAGAAATGAAGTCAACCATGGTGGGACTCTCCGGTGAGTTTTAGGTTGGTAGTTCTTGCTGGCCCTTCCCTTTGGAGCTCTTCCCTGCAGCTTGGTGGATGTGCTGCTGCTGGGAAAAGCTTCCAGTGCCCAGGAAAGCGCGGGAGGAAGGTATTGGTGTCTCTGGGAAAGGACAGGATGGGGAGAGGAGCTGTTCAGCTGGGAGGGAACATGAAAACCCTCAAAAACCCTCCACGACAGCTGGAGAAGAGTCAGAAAAATGGGGAAAGCAGTGACAGATGGAAATAAGTGAGAGAGAACAGGGATGAGGGAATGAGAGGAACTAAAAAGTGAGGATGAGGGAGGAAAGGGACACTGTGTGTGGTTAATCAGCAGCATTTGCATTTGGAGATTATCGAGGCTGTGGTGTAATACCTTAAACTAATTTGGACATTTCTAAAAGCACTGTTGCCTTTGCATGGGCTGTGGGGCAAGAAGGTGGCTCAGCTTTCATGCAAAGCAAGACCTGGCAAAGGATTTTTTCCTCTGGCCCCCCCAAGAAGATGTTGGTGTCCACAACGCACTGGCAGACACTTGCAGGGAGTGTTAGACCACACCAGGCTGTTCTTCCNAAAAGAAAAAAAAGAAAGAAAAGAAAACAAACCTAAATGTAATAATACAGGAGGAAATTGAGCTGAAGAATCTTAAAATAGCAAATTGGGCTGAAAAGCCCCAGACAGTCCCTGTGCCAGGTTTCCCTCCTGCTGTGCTTCGTGTTGGGGATGTGGTTAAGAGCCTTGAGCCCGGAGATAGAGGTTTAAAATAATAAATGACCTGGGCAGTGGAGCTAAGGGGGGTAAACTGGCAGAGCCCTGCGAGGACAACTCCCCCGTGCCTGTTTTCATGGGATGCTGCTGTGTTTTGGGAAGGCACAGGGGGGTTTGTCCCCTCACTGAAGGATCCCGTTCATGTCCTCCAGCAGAGCCATCGCTGACCCCCAGGGCCAGGGCAAGGACGAGCTGGATGACTCGGTGTGGGCAGGTCGGAGCCGAGGAGGCAGAGCTCCTTCCCTCACAGGTAAGACGCTGCCTCACCTGGGATCGCAGCACCAGGGGGGAGCTTTTGCTGCTGGAGGTGGTGATTTGCACAAACGACTTTGCATTTCAAAGCCTCAGCCTCCCCTTCTCTTACCAATGAAAACTGGGAGTAATTGTACACATCGCCAGGAAAAATCCATTTTATTCCCAGGGGTGTAAATTAATTGATTCAGCCTAGGAAAAGGACCTGGGCACTGTTACAACCAGCTCCCCCAGGGCTTTCTCTTGGTGTATGGGTCTGATCAAAAATGCAAATACAATCTTAGCAGGGGTGAGGGACTGGAAAGGATTAAAAGTAAAATGAAAATGTAAGAGTCACGATGTGAGTAGTTCATCCTTCTCAAAATACAATATAAAACATTGACTTCTGGTCCCCAAAATTGTCTTGTGATTCTTCTGGGTGAAATGCAAACAGTGACCAGGGGCTGGAAAATGCCCTGTCAGGACAGAGTGGACGGCTGGGTTTGCCATGGCGAGATTCACCAGCCCTGGAGCAGAGGAACTGGAGCTCTGTCTGTGCCACAACGTGGGCATGTGAAGCAGCTGGAAGGGCAGTCACAGCCTGGGCTCTTCCCCTCCTGGGTGGCTATGGCGGCTGCAGCCCTGCTGGTGTCAGGGCTGCATGAGGAGCAATAGGGTTCGAGAAGGGACTTATCCTTTCCCATGCCCTCTCCTGGGACGTGCTGACTCTGTTTTGGATCTCTTTTGCATTTTCTGACGCTTGGAGAGCTGCTGGGACAGTCTGACCACGAGCCCTGGCACCATTCTCTTGGTGTGGGGTTGGTGTAACTGCTCACATGGGCTGGGCCTTGCTACTCACTGGATTTAGAGGTGGGATAAAAGATTTTTCCTGCTGGACAGGGAATCTGGATGAGCTTTTTGCTGTCTCTTCTAGTGCTGTATTTATGGGTTCTTCAATTCAACAGGGTCTGTTATTCCTTGGTGGCAGGGCTGCAGTCTGTCTGTGTTGCTCCTGCTCTCTCTCCTCCTTTGGCACGTTTTTGCTGTGATTCCTGGTCTTCTTACCCAAGTTTTCAGCTCGCCAGAGGTGTCTGAGGAGACGTTTCGTGGTGGGTTGTGTTGTGGGGAGGAGATGGTCTCTGGGAAGATCCACAGTAAATCCACCGTGTAAATTTGGCTGCCCCAGGCTGAAGGGATGATTTAGGCTGTGGTCAGAGATGACCACCCCAGAGGGATGTGCTGCTCCTGGGGGACTGGAGCTCGTGGGGCAGCCTGGAGGACTGCAGCAGTCCCACACAAAATGTGGAGAAGCTTCATCCCAGATGAACGTCAAAGCTGCTGGGCTCCCAGTGGGGTGGGGAAAGCTGAGGACTCACAACCAAAGGTGGGGGTTGTGGATGTGAGGCCCTAAAAAGCTTTCACTTGTTCAGCTGTGAAAAATAGCTCCTTTCTGCATCTCAAGTGGAGCTCCCAACCCCAGTGTACCCTTCTGGTTTTAAACTGGCCGTGCCTCAGTTCTCCATCTGCACAAGAATAATTCCACTCTCTTGCAGGGCTGCTCTCAGGCAAATTAATGTTTGCAAACCACTCGGATACTGTGATAATAAATGCTGTGAAAGCCCAGGAGAAAATTAATAGCTCATTATTTAGCCCAGGACTTCAATAGCATTCCATGCCCAGGACGCAGGACTACATATTGAAGGATGAGGATAAAGAAAAATATTGAATAGCTGCTCATTAAGGGAGCAGTATCCATCTGCTGTAGGAAAGGGGCTTTTTCCTGCAGGAAAAAAGTGCTCCATGATCTTATTATTCCACTGTGTGTTGTGATGCACCTGTACAAGGGGACTGGGCTGGGGTTATCTGGATTCTGGCATTTTTCAAGCGCTTGACTGCAACCTGAGCTCTCTCCTTCTAACCGGGGTTGGCTTTAATTTACAGCAAAGAGATAAAAATGCCAGTAGATGGCACTCCAGAATACGGACCGTCATTGCTGGCTCCGGGAGAGCGATGAAATGTGGCGGCGTGTGCCACAAATGGCCTCCCTGCACAGCCCTTCGTGTTGCCTCTTCTTCCACCTTCTCCTGGCTCGAGTTTGCTGCACAGAGCAAAGGAAAAAACGAGTGGGGGAAGCAGCAAGCGTTGTTTAGGTGGTCTCTGTGCTCTCCTTTGATCTCAATTTTGTTTCTACCCTTTGGGTTTAAATTACTTGTCTGGAAAGCCTGGGCTCTTCTCTCCTCAGCTGACCCTTTTTTTTACGCTTTGCTTACAGCTTGTCTGTAAAATGAGATGAGAACTTAATTTGAAAGCTGTAGTTAATTGACCTAAATAAGCTAAGAACCTTCTGTTGGCTTTAATGTACAAAAAACCTGCACAACCCTGGCTCTCCTTAAACATCCTGTGGAGCAGAGTGGTTTTCCTGGTGCATTTTCAAACTGCTGCTGTTTACTCACAGTGGTTTGTGGTGTGGAACTGTCAGGAGAGCCCTGCCCTGGGGAAGCTGTCGTGCTCAGTGCTGATGTGCAGAGATGGGGAGGCAGCACCAGCCTGGAACAGCTCAGTTTGGCTGGGAAGGACACATCAGGGCAATGAGTCTAAATCAGGAAAGGGTCTGGCTACAGACTTCTGGTGGAAAGCAAATCCTGGAGCTGCAGGAAGGTCTTTTTCACATCTGCTTTGGTTTTTGATCTGGCCACAGAGCCCTGTGCAGGCAGATTTCCTCACCCCATGTGTTGTCAGAAGTGAGGTAGGAGTAGACCCATTGCAGGTGGTGGAAAAGCTCCTGGTTTTCCAAGCACGACCCAAGGTTGACCTTTAAGATCCACAAGAACCTTTCTGATCTGAGAGCTCCTCCCCGCTGGCCCTGCAAGCCCAGGGTGCCTCCTCCTCTGCCCTCCCCAGCCACAGCTGCCACCCAGCTCTCCCTCTGTGCCTCACCAGTCTGGATTTTGGGAAAACCAGTCCCAGTGGGACCACACAGCTCCACCCTGAGCAAGCAGCTCTTGTGCTGGTTCAGCTTGATTCATTGCTGCCTGGAATAGCTGAAGCCAGAAGGAGGAGGACTGTGTCCACACCTGTATCAGTGCAGGGATCTAAAATGCTTTTTGGCTGCATTTACAGCATTTTTTCTAATCCAGACAAGTTCTTGGACGAGGCTAGGGAAGTGCAGAGAAGAGGGTGGAAGGATAAAGGGAACAGCATCAGCTCAGCTGCCTGGAACAGTGTGGAGCTGGGATCTGGGCATTGGCCAAGGATGGGAGACCTTGGTTTTCACCTCTGAGGCTGCTGGAAACCCGCTGGGTGAGCTTGGTCAAGACAGGAATCAGCTGCTTCCCTTCCCTGGGCTGCAGTTTTCCTCTTGGAAGACAGGCCAGACAACAGCCTAGCTCCTTGTGGAAGCTCTGGCAGCCCTGTGACTGAGAATTCCCTGCTTCACACATTCTTCAGGTGGAACACTTGGGGCAGGCGGGGAGAACGGGCTGGGAATGAGACAGCGACACGAGGTTATGGATTGAGATCCACAACAGAGACATGGCTGGGTATGGCTTTTCAGCAATGTGTTTTTCCGCCCCTTAGGTGTTTGCAGGCTCTGGGGGATGCAGGGGACGCCCGTGGTCCTGGTGGAGGAGTCTCTTGTGGCACAGGCTGAGTGCACAAGGTGTTTGTCTTGGTTTAGAAGGAAAGGTGTCTGCCAGGGAAAGCTGGAGCTTCCCTTGGAATAGGGAACGTAAACCCCTTCCATCCAAATTATTCTAAATTTGCAATTAGGGGCTTTCAGGCAAAGATACGGGAAGAGGAATAACAGTTCTTTACTAGGAATATTAAAAATACAAATGTAGTANGACAGCAGATCTCCCCTGGAGGGAGGATGGGTCCTGGAAGGGATAAGAACACGGCCCCAGCTGGTTTAACAGCTGCCCATTAACAGAAGACACCTGCCCCTTCCACCAGGAGTGATGGGTTATACCAGAGATAAAGAAAACACCTCCCCAGCTGGTTTCAACAGGTGGAAAATGGAATACGCGCTTTTGGTTACACATTGCAACCCAAAGCAGTGTTGGTGACCCTGGTTTGTGTGCAGGGTCGGAATGGATTCAGTGATTTGAAAAAGAGAGATAAATGTGTCCAGGAATAACCAATCCAGCAGTGATTTGCTGTCTCCAAGCCCCTCCTTCAGCACAGTGCAGTGACAGCTGATGGCACTGCTCCTCCTGAGTGTCATGTACCATCCAAGAGTAGCCAACGCACTTCTGAGCTGGGTGGGAGCAGAGAATTGTGGAATATCTTGAGTTTGAAAGGGCCCTGGAAGGATCAGAGTCCAACCCCTGGCCTTAAATAGGGCAACCTTGAAGTTGAACCATGTGTCCAAGAGGGTTGTACAGGCCGTGTTTGAACTCTGGCAGGCTGGGGGCCAAGACCACCCCCCTTGGGAACAATTGCAGTGCTTGGTCACCCTCTCAATGAAAAGTTCTTTCCTCACAGCCAATATGAGCTTCCTCTGATGCAGCTTTTCCAGCCTCTTGTCCCTCATCCTATACGTACATCCAGGTTTGCACAGACCTAGGTGCAGAATGTGGAAATCGTTAAAAATTTAATTCAATTCCTGATTATCTAGAGCTCTGCTGTAGCAAGATCTCTCCATAAGGCCATAAGGTCTCTCCTTTACCTACAAGGGAATCAACTGGACCTCCTAATATAACAGAGCTGGCAGATTTACTTAGTTTGTGTTCAACTCCTCTGTCCAGGTAACTGATAAAACACAAGAGCACAGGCTCTGAAATTGAGAACAGTCTTGACTGGCCCCCAGCCAGGTGTTCCCCGTTTGCTGTTGGAGCCTGACCCTTCACCAGCTGCTTTGTGCATGTCTAGATGCCTGCTGGACACTTTGTCCAGAAGGTTACTGTGAGAGGCAGCATCAGGAGCTTTGCTAAAAGCCCCAGAGCCCACACCCATTGCCTCCCTCTGCCCACTGGGAGGGTAATTTTGTAATAAAAGGATATTCAAGGAGTGTCAGGCCTGGCTGCCCCTTCATCAACCTTGGTTTTGTCCACTGACTGAATTGTCTCTCAAGTGTTTTTCAATAACTCCTGGAATGATCTTCTCCATAATTTCACCAGGCACTGATGTGAGCCTGACAGGCCTGTAATTACCAGGGTTTTCATTCTTGCCCTTTTTGAAGATTGGAATGACATTTGCCAACTTGCAGTTGACTGGGGCTGCTCTGAGTTCCCAGGACCATTGATGGATAACTGTGAGAGGGCTCACAACAACATCAGCCAACTCCTTCCGTCCCCTGAGATGAATCTTATCAGCACCCATTGTCTCAAATGCATTCAGTTGCAGCAGCAAATCCTGTACAATTTCAAAGCTATTTTATCACTCCCCCAGCCAGGATCCTCCAGCCTGGGGCTCTGTGAATCCCAGGGGGACATAAAGAGAGAGGTGAAGGAGTCAAAAGCCTCTGATTTATCTTCATCCCTTTTTGTGAGGTGACTAAACACCAATGACTGGGGTTTTGAGGGAAAAGGGGAGCACAGACCCCGGGCTGAGAGGGGTCCTGGGGCTGCCTTGAGCTGAACAGCCAGTGGGGTCACCTCAAACCTCCAGCCTGCTGGGAAATGTGGCCAAGGGCTGGCACCTGTTGCTGCAGGGAGCTGTCCCTGCCGTGGTAATTGAAATAATGACAGCCCAGGGCAGCAGAGGGGAAATGGCTGGCCGGGGACGTCGCCTGGGCCAGCAGAAGGAAACAGATGTTCCCCACTACATTTACTCTCTAAGTGAGAGTACAACAGATGCAAAACAGCATTAAAATGGCAGCAAGGCTGTAAATACGGCTTCTAATTGCTGCACCAGGTAACGTCAGTCACAACAACCCAGATTCCTCCCAAGGATGCTCCGCCGGCAGGTGGGACGTATAAAACCTTTAAAAAAAAATGGATTTGTTGGGTTTTTCCTTTCCCTTTTATGGCACAGAGACAAACTTGCTCACTTAGGGCGGCGGAGTGGAGCGTCACAGCCTCTCTGCTCGGTGTATCTTTGGTACATGGTGCTGAGAATAACCCAGGAGATGGGAACAGATCATCAAACACAGAGATTTGGGGACGGGGAGAGGTGGGTGGAGGAAGCTGCCAAGACTGGGAATAGTGTGAGCAGGAAGGGAAAGGAAGGAGCAGCAGTGAAGAGCTCTGAGAGACAGCATGAGTGACGGAGGCAGAAAATAGCTCTGAGCTGGGTGGCCCCAGCTGACTTCTTGGAAGTTACAGTGTTTGCTATGGAGAGGAGCAATTTGGGATTCTCTGGGCTCTGTCAATGCCTGAGTCACCTTGGTGGGGTTGTAGTAAAAATTAATTGATGGAAATATTCCCCCTGGTTCTCTGCGAGCCACTCTGCTCACCAGTCTGCTCTGGGGCTTAGGACTGCTAAGCACAGACTCAGCATCTCTGGCACCTTCACAGCCCTGGAGTTTCCCCTGGACATTCTGGGCTCTCCCCCTCTGCAATTTAGGACATGGAAATACAAAGGAGTTTGGTTTGTTGTTCTTTTTTTTCTAAAACAGGAATCATTCTTTTTTTCAGACATGACTTGTTTTGGGGGGGTTGGTAAAGATTCCTTGTGTCACAATATTGTCATTTTTAAGGCAGAAAGGCCTTTCCAGAGTGGCTGACACTGCTGCTCCTGGAGCTGGGAGCGTTGTGGCTGCCCAGGTGAGCCTTGGAGTCGCAGCTGTTGGGTGTTTAGCAGCTCCAGATTGGGATTTCCAGAGGCTGGGTGTTGGCAGCTGGATATTCAGCATTTTCATCATCCTGCTGGGGCTTGGGGCTTGTGGAGGGCCCTGAGCCATGGGGGCAGCCTTGGTGTGCAGCACCAGCAGAGCCATGGGGTCCCTGGAGAGGAGATGTGCCTCAGCATGGACACACCTGGGCCAGCTTCTAAAAGAGCTGACTGGTGATCCCTGCATTGCTTTAACAAGCTGGGCAGCTTCCACGGGACACTATGGGTTGTGGCAAGGTATTTGGAGTCTGGGTAGATCGTGAAAGGGAGAGGAAAATGCATTTCCTTCTCTTCCTTCCTGTAAATGCTTCTGCAGCTTTGTTACTCTCTCTGCTGTTGGTGGGAATAACGTGTGGGCACTGAAGTGAGAACCTTCAGGGTAGTCATGTATTACAGGCAAGTGTGAAGAGCAGTGCCTGCCTGGAGTTTATTTTGGATATTCTCATGTATTACAGATATTTCTGGAGCTGATGCTCAGCTTTCCTTTTGCTCCAGAGCTGCCTTGCCCACCCACCTGCCCTCAGCCCTTTGTGTGGAGCTGGGGAGGCAGAAGGAGCTGGCTGAGCCTGAGGGGGGTGTGGGGAAGTGTTGGAATTCTAGAAACCTGGATTTGGGGATTTCAGTACATAGTAATGTGTGTGAGTCAAGATGGAGGGGTTTGGGCATTGTCTAAGTCCTTCTTCTTCACCTTCTTCTTCATGGGTTTGGGTGGTTTTCTGTAAGTGGGTGAAAAAGGTCTCATTGCTGGCCCTGGGTGGTCATTATTGGGTCAAAAGTATAAATAATACAGGTGTCACCTCGTTATTAGGAGATTGTCACTTAAATAACCTTAGAAAGAGTTAGAGGCACTCCAGTTTACCTCATTTTCCTGGCTTGCCAGATTGAGCTCAGGGTGCCTGAGTCTGTAAATTGATAAGAGATAATAAACATCCCAAGTCCAAACTCGATCCTTCATTTCCCATGTTATTCATCCTGACCTTGGCAGAAAAAAAAAGAAGCCAAAACCTTTCCAGGGGAGGATGGTCCTTCTGGCTGCCTGGAGAAGGCAGGGGACACCCAGCCTGTCCTGGCCCTGGCTGGGACATGCCACAGCCCCACGGGAGCAGTGAGGATGTGCCACCAGAGACACGAACCAGCACTGCCACAGAGCAGGAAACAAAATCCCCCCTCTCTCCTCCCAATCAAATTAAGAGCAGAGAGCAGCAGAAAGTGCATTAACTAATCAAACTGTGGTTTCGAATTGATTATTGCAAATTGCCAACCATAACAATCCTCCTAATGGCAGTGATTTAAAAATAAAAAACAATAAAAATAGAGCCTGCCTTAGGCCCTGGGCTAACCCTGTCCTTGCTGGTGGGCCAGGGCTGGCTGTACATGCTGTCCCTTGTGCAGGGCTCGCTCCCTGGCTCTGGGGACTTCCATCAGCCCCTCATCTGGGCCCTGTGGGAGCAGATGTTTGGCTGGCTGCTGTTTCTGCTCCTTCCAGCCTGGCCTGGCAGGGCTGGAGGCAGCAGGACCCTCGCTGGCAGCCCTGAGTTTGGTGCCCAGATGCAGCCCCGTGCACTTTCCCAGCAGTTTCCCTGGCAACCAAGTCATCCTGCCAGCAGCCTGCAGTGCCAGGAAATAAAACAAGATGACACTACAGCTCCTCAAGAAGAAGAAGAAAAAAAAAAAATAAAGACAACACGCCAGAAGAACACCAACAACCTGTGTCCTCTTTTCCACAGCCCACGCTGTTGGCCTCTTCTTCCTGGCTCCCAGCCTCTGTTGGTTATGCCTTTGTCCAGGGAGGAGCAGAAAGGCACTTTGAAGGATTTCAGTGTGCTCGGGAAGATGCCAGAGGGCTGGGAAGTGGCTCCTCTGCAAGCTGAGGTCAGAGCTCTGGTCAAATTTTGGACAAGTTCCTCCATGCTTATTCCCTGGCCGCCTGAGTGGTTTGGCTGTGCGTGTTGGGTGTTTTGCACCACGGGAAAAGGAGTTTGAAGGCACCTGAGCTGCCTCAGATCCTGATTTGGGCACAGGTAACAGCAGCAACCGCCCATGTCTGCCCCAAATACGGCGTGTCCATCACCCTCTGGGCTCCCCACCCTCCTGTTGCCATGGACAGCCTTTGTGGCCTTGGTGCTGCCTCCAGTGGATGTGAGACCTGAAGAAAGGGCTCCTTTGGGTCACTCCCCAGGGAGCTGGCTGTGTGCCCTGTGGGGCTACATGGGGCTGTGTGGTGCTGGCACCATCAGGAGCACCCCTAGGTGGTGTCTGAGGTAGGTCCATGTGTTGGACACCCACTTGTGGTTATTTTGGGGTGAACCCTGCTGGCTGCCCATAACAGCAGGTCCCAATTCTTTCTTTTGGATGAAGTGAGTTGATCTGTTGGGGA
Organism: Cyanoderma ruficeps; assembly: GCA_008694505.1. Taxonomy (NCBI): domain Eukaryota; kingdom Metazoa; phylum Chordata; class Aves; order Passeriformes; family Timaliidae; genus Cyanoderma; species Cyanoderma ruficeps. Next base: position 3,669,333 of record VZDJ01000216.1, on the reverse strand, counting down.
AAGCAGGTTATCCTCTCACTCTGCCTCTCTCCTGCTTTCCAGCTCTTGCCTCAGCAAAGCGTTTTTTGCTCCAAGAGTGTTGGTACAAAATCCAGAGCAGGTGTTTCCTACCCTGGGTTTCTTTCCAGCTTTCTGAAAGCTCTTCCAAAGACATGAGCTCCTACTGAGGTCATGAAAAGTGACTCTGAAGACAAAACATGACTGGTAACAAAAAATTAAATCATTTAATCTGTTTTCCTGTTTTTGAACAGAATATAGGTAAGGCCTTGAGTAACATGCATGGCCTTCCTCCTTTGAGCAATGCAGAGGCAAGGCAGGGGTATTTTTTAGATCCACTCCTGGATACAATGAGTTTATAGGGATTGGAAATATTAGAAAGTGGGATAGAGATCGTTGTTCCAAATAACACCTCCAGGGCTGGGTGTGTGTGCACACCTGGGGAGATGCTTTTTCCGGGTTAAAATAGTGTTGAGGATTGTTTTGTTTCTTAGGCCATGCTGTCTTGGGCGGGGGGGTTCTTCTTTTTTTTTTTTCCCCTTTTTTTTTTTCCTTTTCTTTTTTTCCCCTATTTTTCTTTTTTGTCTGTTAACACAAAACATCTGTCTGCAGGCCTGTTTGTCTGACTTTGCCCAGCCCTGTGTTCCTTTTCTGAACTGCTTGGACAATTCCTGCAGATTTTACAGGACAGTTTGTTTGTGTTCCTCATTTCCTGGTGAAGCAAGACAAGACTTTCCTTACATTATAAACTGCTTTTTTGTGTACTATAAACTTCTAATCTCTAAGATGGTCTCCTCCAGGGTAGTTACACTTCCAAGAGTAAAACCTCAGAACTCCTCCTTTCTCTGGGAGACATGAGGTAAACTGGAGGGCTCCTCAGTTGCACATGTTGAGTAAAGCATGTGCTCATCAAATTTGTTTATCTGAAGCAGTTTTGCTTGGAGAGATCAAAACGCTCCACTGGCAGAGTTGTGTTTGGGAACAGAGGTCCTGCTTCCATTTGCTACTGGTGCCTTTGTTTATATCTAATTGGCTTTATTAGTCCAGGAGCTCATAATTGTGAGTACTTGTGCCCGGGTTGCCTGATGGTTGTGCTCACCCACTGGGGTCAAATATAATCACCATCTCCCTTTGATTAGCATAAACATTTGATAACCCGGCAGTTGGAGAGGCTTTATCACTGTTCTCCAGGGAGTTTGTTCCTCTGGCTCAGGAACACCCAGCTAATGTCAAGGAGATAATTTCTATGGAGAAGCTTATCCTGCTTGTAACAGGACAAGTCTTGGGACTATAGAGTTACCAGGTAGGTTCTGTTTGTCCCTGGGTGAGCAGAATGTTTCTGAGATGGGCAGACCATTGCTGCCCTTGTCTGCTCATATCGAGGGGCATTTGGGGGGTCCCATCCTCCTTCCCTTGTCTCTTCCCTTCACAGAGGCCTGGAGATCCCCCCCAGTCAGGAAGAGAAAATGGCATCTCTCCAAGGAAGGCAAATGAACGGGTTTGGTGACCCTCTTGATGCCTTAAATTTTATCTTTCCTGTATTTCAGGTTCTGTGCTGCCCAGGGCTGCAGCTCTGAGCTCACAGTCAGTGTCACTCAGCTCTGCACACAGCAGGGACACAAAACAAATCCTTTTCCTGCTGCACACCAAGGACAACTTTCAGGCCCAAAAGCACAAACAAGGGTGGGCTGGAGGGAGGAACAAGAAGGATGGGACCTCACAACCTGAAACTGGAATTGGACAATTAAACCCCAATACACAAATGGACCAAAACTTATAAAAATGTGAGACCTGGTGACTGTTTGTCCATTTTATGACCTTTCTTAATCCACCTTGGATGTAGCTCTGGTCGGGCCCTGTCCTGCCCAAGGTGTATCCTAAAGGCCTTTCAGTGAATCCCTACTTTATTCTCCAGCTCTGTCCAGTCTCTGTTTCAGCTCAGCCTTCCCAAGGCATCACTTCCAGTACGTCTCCAGCTTTGGTAAAACCAGACGATTCTCCCAATCGTGTCCCAACAAAAGTTGTCACTTCCTTGTCACACAGCTCATGAGCTACATCCTGCTCCCTGCCCAGGGCTGGTGCACGCTGCCTCCTCCAGCTCCCTGCCCTTGGGAGAGAGCTAAAGGCCTGATCTGTGAGGAGAAGCTTCTCCTGGAAGAATGGCAGTGGTGTCACTACTTTTTTTTTTTCTCCTATCTCGTGTTCTTTTCCTTCTGTGGCTGTAGAAAGAAGGGGGGCAGAAAAATGAAGGAAAAGAGAAAGGTGAGGTGAAAAAAATCAGAAATAAAAAATAGAAATTTCTCTGAGTGTACAGAGAAGTGCAGAAAATATTGACAAAAAATTAAATAGTGGTTTATTCTGAACACAGAAAACAAAACCAGCCTTTTCATATAACCTGTGGCATTTTTTCTGGATTTCTCCTAGCTCCATTAAAACCTCAATAATATACAGGAGTCTATTAAAGATTTCCAAGAGGAAACCAAGTTTGGTCATTATCACAAATGGCTCTTTGGTGGGCTGTGTGAGAGGAGTGAATGGTCTCGCTGTGGTTTTAGAGGAAACACAAACCTGTGATCTCTGCTGGCCCCACAGCAGGGATTACTGCTGCTGCAGGGAGCCAGGGCTGTGCCTGACTCTCCTGCTGGCCTGAGACCCCCTGTCTCAGGACCAATTCTGCCCCAGGCCCTGAGAAGGCAGCACCTCTGGAGTCCTTTTCTGGGGTTAATCCTTTCCATTTTAGTTTTGGGGATCCTCAGGGATGTCTGAACCGCTCCCGCAGAGCTCTCCTGGGAGCTGGGGCCCAGCAGCTTTCAGCTGCACTTAAATCAGACTAAATCAGACTTAAATCAGACTATCACCATGTATTTTTTAAGCCTGCACATCTCTTCCCCACACGGAGAAAGGCTGATGAATGCAGCATTTGTGGCAGCCTTTGCTCCCTTGTCCCTGTGTTGGGACTCCCTCACCTGTGGAGTGGATCAAGTGCTAAACCTTCCCATGGTGGTGGTGGGACTTCCCAGCAAAACCTCAGCACTCCTTAGCCGTGCTCCCCAGGGCCAGGATTCAAAGCCCACTCATCTTTCTACTCATTGAAGAGATCCCAGATGCATCTCTGGGATTGACTGATTCTCGGAGAAAGCCTTTTTAATCTACAAAACCAATCCCTCTGTCGCTTTGCCTACTGAGAAGATGGGAGAGCCAAATTTAGACCTGAGAACGAGACTTCTCTATGGGATAGCAACAAAACCAACTCTGCCTCTTGGAAGTGAAAAAGAGAGGCAGCAAAAGAAGAGATTTGCTGGGATCTGGCAGTTTATACTGTCATTTTCTTTGGTCTATTGCCAAACAGCCACAGTCTGTGCTTGGGGAAAACACGGGGATGAGTCAGTTTTCTGCACTCAGGTTGTTACAGGCACTTCTTGCAGGCTCTAATTTAGACTCTGCTCCGTGGATTTCAGTGCTCAGTTCCACAATATCCCACTGCCCGTGGGAGGACAGGTCTTTGGCCACAGGGTCTGGCCAGCTCCACACAGCCAAGGCTCATCAGAGAGGGGAAATTAAAATCTCCCTCGGCTGACGTCAGGGAGAGCTGCCCATGGCCGAGTCACAGGAGCAGCCAAATTCCCCTGCTAAGGGCAGTCCCTCAGAAGGGATTTGGGGCAGGGGCGTGCCGTGCCCCTGTGGCTCTTGGCATGCCTGGTTCTGGTGCGAGGAGCAGGGCCTGAGGATGCCCAAGGGTCAGTGCTGCTGGCCCAGGGCTCGGCCACCCAGCATCACTGACAGCCTTGGTTTGTGTCAGATCCAAAATCCCCCTGATGGGGCAGCCAGCCCTGCCCAGGGCCTCTCTGCAACCCTGCTGCCGTTTAGGAGCAAAGTCGAGGGGAATACAATCCAGGAGGGATTTCTCAGGGCTTTTTGTGTGAGTCCCTAAGCCAGCAAGGCTGCCTAAGAAATGCAGCCTCACGGCTTGAGTCACCCTGCTGCATTCGGGTCATGTTGGGCACAGCTGCTGCTCTTCTCAGTTGTCACCTCCATGGGCTCTGGAGGGGTCAGTGCCCACCCTTTTGTGGAGGGAGGTGCTGTCCAGGCCTTGTTCTGACAGCTGCTACAGAGCCTTTTGTGGTTTAGGTGATTCTTTTCTTGCTAAGGAGGAGGAATTTTTTTTTTCTTTTTCATTACTGTCCCTGTTGCATTTTAATGGTAACCAGCTGGTAGAAGGGATAATGTGGACCTGTTAGGATGCTGGTTGTTTGAACCATCTGAGCCTGTCTAGAAATCCTTATGGAAAGCTCCCTGAGTAAATATCCTGGTAAATTTGGGGAGCACGAGTAGGTGTGTGTGCTCTGTGCCCCCCCAAAAGCCCCAGCAATGGGTGTGCTTGGGCTGCAGGGCTCTGCATGTCTGCAGCTGTGCTGGTTGCTCTGAACAAGGCAGCCAAACCTGAGCCTGTGTGGAAATTTTCCAGACTTTTTCATCTATTACTCATAAAGTTTTGATGAACAGATTGTGATCCAGAGAGCTGCTATTCTCTGCATCACGCAGTAAGTCAATGGACAAGGACAAAGTTCCTGCCTGGCCAACCTGCTCAGAAAATGTACCCGTTCCTTTTGTGCTTTCTCTGAGCTTTTCTTTTCTGTATGGACAATTGTAGCTGCTGTGGGTAGAAATAGGAAATTATCTCATACAGAGTATGATGAAAAATAAAAATAAAAGGAAGGAAAAAAAAGTTTCATTTCTCGGTTCCCAGCAGAGAACTTCATCTGGCATATTTTACTGCAAATAGCAATTCCAGTGGACTTACAAAAAATAATTTTCTCAGCTTAGTTTCTGCTAAAAAGCAGGTCTGAATGCAAGCTGGTTTTTTTAATTAACTAGGTGGTTTGTAATCAATTCTACCCTGCCAGGGAGGAAAGTGGCTGATTCAGTGTCATGACTGTGAAAATCCTAGCAGGAAAATGTCTCTATACCCAGACAAAAGAATTCTCCACAAACAAGCACTCGTGTCCAAAGCTAATTTGAATGTTAAACACAAAAGATATTAAGAGGGTTTTTGGGGTTTTTTTTTATGTTTTACTCTTATTTGGACACTTGTGCAGCTTAACTCTGCAACTACCTGTTTGTTATTGGGCTGAATTAAGCCCTGCTGCATTCGTTAGCATATACAAGAGCTTAGTAATACAATCAGGCACTAATGCATTCATTTTCTACTTGACTGCTCATTCATTGAGATGTTAGTACATAGGAAGAATATGATCAGGGTGACTGTGGGATGAACTAATCAATTCATAATGAATAATCCAAAAATACAGATGTCCTCGGCACAGACTGAATTCAGCAGAGCTGGAGGAGAGCAGCTGGAGGAGACCACAGCAAGGGAGGGATGTTCAGCCTGAGCTGCCCCCACCTCATACCCCCCACCAAAAACCCCCAAAAAAGGGGCAGAGCTCACTGGGAGCCAGTTCAAAAGCTGCAAACTCAAGGAACCTTGGGCTGCACAGATCTGGTGACCCTCAATGGAGCTGCAGAGATCTTCATTTGCAAGGGCTGGTGGGGGAGACCTGCCAGGGTTTCCTCAATGACAACCACTCCTCCTTTCTGCTTGCCTCTCCTCATCCCAGCCCCTGCCTGGAATTTGTCATCTGTTGTTTCGTTGGGGTTTTTCTTCTGGTTCTGAGCCGCTTGTTCTTACTGTTTTCTCTCAAACTTCTCTCTCGGGAGTTAATTATTACAGACAGTTCTGTGTAATCCTCCTGACTGCAAATAAGAAAGCAGAGCTGTGGCCAGAATCCATTTTAAGCTGGGGCAGCACAAACACTTGTACAGCAATCAGAGTGGGTGCAGGTCATGGTATCTGTGTGTCTCAAGTGACAGCAGAGCTTTGGAAAGCCACTTTTTAAACTGCTTTAGCAACTCTAAACCTGTAAATGCTGTCGTGATAGGGACTGAGCATTGCCCCTTTATCAGCACTTTCCAGGAGAAGATGTGGAGAACAGCAAGGGCTGGATGATTTCCTGAAGGCTGCCTGGATGTGTGCTACAGCTGATCCAGGAATACGGGGTTTTTTTTCCCCTGCAGTGCCCCTGAATCCTGGTTGCCTCTTGTAGGAGTCTCCTGCTCTTGCAGGAGAGGTGAAGGCAACTTTTAGAGTAAGGCTGGATGAATTATTGGCCTGTTTGCAGATTTCCATCCCTCTGCTTTGCAGATCTCGGACTTCCCCTCCACACTCAGCCCTTTCAGTGCTGCTGGTGGCTGCTTCCTCACCCTTGGACTAGAAAATGCTCCTTTTTATTTCAGCACCTCTTAGAGACAAGAAGGTCACCTGGCTTACTCTGACTGGAAGGCGGACGTGACTGGAAACATTTCCTTTCTTGAGTCTTGGCATGTCCTGGATTTTTTGGGAACAACCAAGATTAGGACCTGTGCCTCACCGACAGGTCCCACTTCTTGCAGCCAGCAGTTCTACACCCCAATCTGTGCAGTGGCAGAGAAGGGATGTGGCAGCAAATGAACTCCTGCCTTTGTTTCAAAACAAACCCAAATTCACTCTGGGAATGGGGTTTTTGATGGCCACGAGCAGTTCAGTGATGCAGGTGTGGGATGATTCCTGCTGCCAGGGGTTGCTGTGGCTGGTGGTGAGGTGATTCATGTCTCTGTGATCAATCCCAAAGTGATGTGTAGGGCTGCCCTGCCCACCCCCCTGTGTGTTACACCCCTAACAGTGTGAACACTGCACTGCTGGGTTGCTTTCCTGGAGGGATGGGATGGTGTGGATAAGATTATCCACCTGAAGAGTGAACCCCCTCCTGTATGATACTTCATTCACCTTAAACCAAAAGATTTGCAAGTAAATTCCAAGAAAACTGAAATGCTGGGGTGTATCCATCCTGTAGGGTGGAAGCTGCAAGGTCAGGGGAATTGAGGGCTCAAGGAGAGAGAGATTGAGTCAAAACAGGGAGAGTTCAGCCAGAGCTGTGTGTGCATCTGAGCGTTCCCCACGCCTGCGCCGCGCCGTGTGTGGGATTTTTTCCTTCCCCTTCTTTCACCGCCCAGGGTTCTTTATTGTCTCTTGCAGGTAGATCACTCATTGCCATAAATTTTCTTATCTCTAGTGCTTTTCCAATTATGGATAACAACAGGAAAGCAGTCATTGGTTTCTAAAAGGTCATCAAGATATAGGGCCCGATTGGGAAGGGGATGACTTATGGAGTTGGCTTGTATAAATCTGGGGAAGTTTTATGCACAAGTCAGGCACGAAATGTAAGTGAGATTCATAAAAAACAGAGATTTACACTGGCTTCAGTTAGCAGGAATCAAAATGGTTATGAAAATTTCCCGTTCTCTCTCTGCCTGTAAGCTCTAAATGTGTTTTTCAAGTGCCCGTGGTACTGGGGAAGGGCTGTCCTGCCCCTCTGGGTGATGAACCAGGGCCTGGCCAGATGATGATCGGGGTGCAGAGAAGTGCTGAAGAGGAGCTTCTCCCACAGCCTTGCCTTGCCAATCATGCAGAGGTGACCTCCTCCATGCAGGAGAGGGAATTTGGTCCCATCCAAGTGTTAGCAGCACCCGGTGACAGTGACAGCTAGGGGAGCTAGGGCAGAGCCACTTCTCAGGTGACATCAGGATTATTGCTGCTGTCTCTCTTTGCCCCCACATGTCACTGCACATCTGTGGGGCTTCAGTCATTTTATCTGTCACGTTTGTGTGGGGTCACAAACTGGAGACTCCTGGTTTTCCACCAGGTGCCAGGCTCTGGAGAGTGCTGGAGCCCTGGGGGCTGTGAGAAGAGGAGACACTTGAACCCTGAGCTGTGGCACAGTGACATCCCAAAGGGTTCTTTTCCTTACACATGTGCTGGCGGTGTCCAGCACCTCTGTGGCACGGCCACCGCTGCTGTCGGGGACACGAGGTGACAGCCTGTCTGCCATGGCTGCGGCAGTGGCTTCTGAGCAATCACAGCAGTGTGGGACTGCAGGGCCTGGCTCACCTCCCGTGGTGAAATGTCTCTCCTGTTTTGTGTCCTGACTTGTCCCACAGCACCCCCAGAAATCAGCTTCTCCTGCTTCCCTCTGCTGCTGACCTGCCTCTCCTCGGCTTTTCTTCTGGCTGCAGGAGTTCAAAGGATGCCAAAGTGTGAACACTTTCATGGAAGATCTGCAAACAATTCACTTCCAAGCTGTAACATTTTTTAGTTTGTGCACAATGCAATAAAAATCAGGCAACAGTTCACGGGAGAAGCGGGAGGGCTGCTGAAAACTGGTCCACTTTAGGATCTTAGCTGAGGTACTGGAGAACCTCATCAGCTCAGCTACTGGAGAGTCACACGGGAGAGAGGAAGGACTGCCCAAGAACAACTCCTGCCTGGAGACCTGGATGTCCATCTGGAGACCTGGATGTCCATCTGGAGATGGTTCTTGCTCTGTTTCCCATGGAGGGATCTGGGTCACACCCACCTCAAGCCTCATGAGAGGAACCTGGGCTGCAGGGGTGAGGTGAGGGGTGAAGGTTCCAGCCCTGCAGAGCCTCAGCAGAGCAGGACATGGGCACTCACAGCCTTCCTCTGAGGCTTTGAGGTCTGCAAGATACTCCAAGTCCAGCCACAGCATGTGGGATAAAGACCAGGCAGAAATGTCAACTTGCAGGTGCCTTTTCCAGACATGTAGTTTTCCTCTTTTCAACAAGAAAGCCATGTAGGCACAATTCCCAAAGCAGCTGATGTGGCCAGTGGCTGGAGCAAGGTGAGGAGCCCGAGGTTTTGGCAGCTCTGACCACGTGGCCTCTTGGCACCCAAACGTGATGTACAACACAACAGATCTGTCTGCTCCCTAAAACTGCTTCCAAACCCCCCAAAAACTGCTTCCAAACACAAAAAGTGACTCAAAGTCCGTACAGGGGGGCTGAAAGCAAGGAAAGGTGTTGGGAGGTGCCATGAGCCACTCAACCTCCTGACTAATGCACAAAGTCGTTTGTGTCACAGCTGTCTGAACAATACATTTGCCAATTAAGTTAATTCGATCAAATCCCCTGTATCCAACAGAAAGGGCAGAGCAAATCCAGGTGAGGGAGAGAGAACAGAGCCAAAATTCCCCTCAATGCCACACAAAAGCAGAACAAAGGGAGAGAGTGTGTGTATAAATATTTATGAATAATTTCACCGTGGAGCCACGGCATAATTGACAACTGGAAAGCTGATTCCTGGGATGTGTCCTCCCCACCTGGGAAGCGATGGAGTGACCTGGAGGATCAGCAGGTGCTGTGCTGGGGGCATCACTCCCACTTCAGTGGTTCAAATGCAAAAAGGATGTGCTGGAGGCTTGTTGCTCGGCTCAGCCTGTGCTCAGCGATCTGATGCCACCCCCGACTGTCTGAAGCAAATCCACGTGGAGATGCCAGTGTCCATCTCCAGCTTGGAGGGCAGAGAGGTGGTTGTGAACAGGGGTGGCCATCAGCACTCTGGAGTTTCAGTGTTGAGGTTCTCCAGGTGTTTTTCAGTGTTGAGGTTCTCCAGGTACCTCCAGGTGTGTTTTTAGGCCAGACATTTGCACAGGGATGTGCCCATGAGGTGTAGCACATGTTTCAACGGCCACTGACAGATCCAAGCAGCAAAAAGAGTCCCAAAAGAAAGGAGGAAGGCTTGTGGCAAGACTGGAATGTGCAGAATGTCAGAGCTGCACCTGTTCTGGGGGGAATGTTCAATGCACTTGCTGCAGCCACTCCTTTGCAAGCCTGCTGTGATGGGGCAGGGAAAAAACAAACGAGGCTCTTCTTCCTTGACCTGTTCAACCCTGCTGGGGTGGCCCAAGGTCTGCCTGAGTGAGGATGTGATCCAGTCCCGAGGTGGGAAATGTCAACAATCAGGGCCCTGCCCGTCACTGGTGCAGCAATGATTAAACTGGGCTCTGCCAGGTTGGGTTGCAGTTTGGCTCCTGCCAGGGCAAATATATCCAGAGCCATGTGGGGGTCACAACCAAATCCAGGAGATCCAATCTCATGCAAATTAAAAAGTTTGTAATGGTTCCTTAAGCTTTATCTTTGATGTATTTCAGGTTCTGTGCTGCCCAGGGCTGCAGTTCTGAGCTCACAGTCAGTGTCACTCAGCTCTGCACAGAGCAGGGACACAAAACAAATCCTTTTCCTGTTGCACACCAAGGACAACTTTCAGACCCAAAAGCACAAACAAGGGTGGGCTGGAGGGAGGAACAAGCAGGATGGGATTTCACAACCTGGAGCTGGAATTGGACAATTAAACCCCAATATGCAAATGAACCAAAACTTATAAAAATGTGAGACTTTGTGAAAGTTTGTCCATTTTGTGACCATTTTGGATCCACCTTGTAGCCCTGGTCAGGCTCTTGTCCTGCCCAAGGTGGATCCTAAAGGCCTTTCAATAAATCCCTGCTTTATTCTCCAGCTCTGTCCAGTCTCTGTTCCAGGTCAGCCTTCCCAAGGCTGGTGCCGGCTGCAGCATCCCTGCTCCGACCCCGGGGTTTGTGTCACATCCCGGCAGTGAGAGAAAAATTGTCAGTCCCTTTCTCTTTTTATTATTTTTTTGCCTTTCTCCGCTGCTTTTAGGGCTTGTTGGCAGGACAAAGAATGGCAACTGAGCGGAGATGCCTGTTCCAGATTGACACCCGGTGAATGCGGCCGCTCGTAATCACCGCCTCGGAGCATTTATCACCTCCTCAGACTGTAATGTGGGGAGCAGGTGTCTGACCCGCCGCGGCAAAAGCGCCGAGTGGCGGCAGGAAGGGAGGAAATAGATAAGATGTCATTTTTTTTTCAGCGCGATTTTTCTCTCTTTGATGTTCGCCCAGATTATGGGAAACAATCATGGGATGGGAGGACGCCGGTGTTTTATGGTGTCAGGACGGTTTAAGGTTTTAGGTGTTGAGAAAAAAAAAGTGATGCCGGGTCTCGCTGTGTTATGGGGTATTTATAGGACACACTAAGTTGTTTGGGGTTTTTTCAATTTATTTACTTGAGTCACGAAAGATAAATGGGCGTCTGGATCCGAGTACTTGCATCCAAAGGAAATGAAAAGAAACAGCTCTCTTGAACTTGGCCTCCACTTAGGGCAGAAAAATGACACAGGAATGACCCTTCTTAGATTAAAGAACTGCTCACGCCTCCAACGAGGTGGCAGAAATTAGTCTGTAAAGATCTTACCTTCTCATGTTACACATTTTCCGCTTTTCTTCGTGTCTGCTTTAAAAGATACAAAAATCCACCAACTTTGCTGTGCTCTTCCAGTGCCATTTCTGAGCACACTCCTCTGTGTCACCCATGGATGCTGCTTCAATGCTGACTTCACTCCTCCATCCTTGAACGTGTTTCAAGATGGAAAATGGTTTTAACTTTCCTGATCTGCAGTTTTGGGTATAAACCCTCATCTCTCATTTTAATAATGGTAATAATGCTGTTCTGAGCTGCTTTCATGCTTTCCATCTGAAGAGCTGGCAAATGTCCTACGCATTTAAGCATCACAACATCCTAAGGGCCAGTGAGTGCAAGCTGCCAGGATTCAGATCCAGTTCACTGCACAAATCAGAGCTGTTTGTGCTTGAAACCTTGTTCTAGACTCATTATGGCCATGTCCTGATGGGAGTGGGGGAGCTGAGAGGCAATGGGATCCTGCTTTGGATACAGGCAGAGAGTCAGGGAATCATTAAAGCTGGACAAGACCTTCAAAACCACCCAGTCCAGCCCCGTACCACCACCAGATCCACCACTAAACCACGGCCTCAAGTGCCACATCAATTTGGGGTTTGAACACTTCCAAGGGAGCTGAGTCCACTGCTTCCCTGCTCAGTCCATTCCAATGTGTTACCACCCTTTTTGTGGAAAAAGAAGAAAAAAAAAATCCATAAGATGAAGGAGCATCTCTGTATCTCTGTGGGCAGGGAGAGCTGCTTGCAGGTCAGCCTGGCGGTGAGAAATGCTCTTGGTGTTGTCCCCACGTGCACGTGAGTCACTCCAGGGCTCTTGGGGAGGATTTGGGAGCAGTTGGTGCTGCTGTTGAGCACTAAGAGAACGGCTCCTGCAAGGAGCAGTTTCCTCCTCTGTGGTTTGACTGATGGAGATTGATTAGCGTTAACTAATCCTAGAGATAATTGTGAGCCAGAGGCTGCACAACACCAGCGATGGGGCTCTCTCTCCTCTTTGCTACACGGGAACAAACCAGATTTTCTTTCACTGCACATTTCCAAGCAGAGAGGTCTGTGTGAACCCGTGACACACCTTGAGCCTTGCTCTTCTCCCTGCAATGGCAGTGTTTGGGGTCAGTACCAAGATCTCCTTTACAGAATGACCCCATCCTGGCCAGCTGTGCTNAGGGATGAAGAAGAATTCCATAAAAGCTTGTTAGTAAAGGGAAGGGGAGGCAGGGGGCAGAGAGGTGAATGTGGGAGACAAGCCCTGCATGGGCAGTTGTCTGCACCCAGAGTTGTTGTCTCTCTGGTGAGCAGCAGCAGCCAGGTCCATCAGCACCGTTCAGCTGTGCAGGTCCTCGCCCTGCTGTGTCACACGTTGGCACCAGGAGATCACAAAGTGCTCCCTGCACACCCACATCAGCCTCCAAAGCAGATCTGCGCAGCCTTGAAAGTGAACCCATCAGAGCTGACAGCAGTGAGGAAGGATTTACAAGCCCACCTCTTTTTGTCCTTGATGGGGTGCTCTTTGATGGGATTGCTGCGGGACAGAGGCTTTTCCTCTTGCGCTACCAAAACTAAATAAAAACAAGGACAAAGTTTTGGAGATGATGGTAATGAAATTAAGGGGGCCGCTTGTCTCTATCAGTAACAACCTTCTGGCTCCTAATCTGAAGAGAAATAATAATTTGAAAGGGAAGATAATTGAATTAAACAGGCAACCAAACTGGAGGAATGAGACTTTTGATGAAGGGCAGCTGGGGGAAAAGTAGAGGAGGTGGCAGGGAAAAGAAGCACATGTCTTTAAACTGTCAATCTCTCAGGGCAAGGTTGCTGCAGATATAATGAGTGTCCTAGTGAATTATCTCCCACTTTTATTGTCTGTTGCTACCATGGAAAGATGGAGAGGTGGGGAAACTAACTTTATTTTTTTCCTGGGTTTTTTTTTTTTTTTTTTTGAATTTGGACAGACTTAAAGAAGTGGCATCAAATTTGAAGGGCACCCAATCAATCTGTTGTCCTAGCTGCATGAAATTGTATTTCCTTGCCACTTCATATCTTATTTGCAGCAGCTGGGCTGTAAGTCATTGGTGATAACATTCTTTATTATGCAGCCGTGTTTATGAACTGTGCCTGGAAAGAGATGATAGAAATATGCAGCAATATGCAAAGGGGGGGATGCTGGGGGGAGGGGGAATAAATGCTTGTTGCTAGGGCAACCATGGGGCTATTTTGGGCATCAAATTTTGCAGATGATGAAAAGCATTTTCATGTGATGGTTGGTCTCTCTGGGAAGAGAAGGGGAGAGAGGGCACACAATAAACGGGAAGATAATATTCAAGAAGGCAGTCATTTAATTTTTTTCATATATAAATACATCTATAGTTTCAGCTGCACCGAAAAGGCATTAAAACCAAAGGAGTTGCTGCCTTTAGTTAGGGGGAAGGAGAGAGGTTTTAAATAACTAAATAGGAGGTGGAATGCTGGTGATTTGGGAGGCTTTCCTACATCACTTGGCACAGCCTAAATCCAGCCAGTGGTCTCAGGAAGTTCTTCAGGAACTGGCTGGTGTCTGCAGCCACCCCTGCTTGCCCCTGCTCCCTCTGGCCACAGGCAGCCAACAGCTCCTCCCCCAAAGCTTTATCCATCTCTACCCCAATGGAAATGGAGCCAATTAATTCACAGCCCCTTCTGTCACAGGTTAAAAAGCACCAAATTTTCAAAGACCACTCTTGACTCTTGCAAGCACCTAATGATACCCGTACTTGAACCCATTGAAATTCATAAAAAATGGGAATTGCTTTCAGACAGTTGCCCTCAGTCAGAGATGTCCGTTCTGGAGGATGTGAGCTGCTCCCAGCAGCTGGCTCAGGAAAGGTTGGATGTCTCTTCCATCCACCCAGGCTGTTGGAGAAGACCCTGGGGGCCTCAGGATGAGGTCACAGAGTGGGGGAGAGGGTCAATCACCAGCATTTGCCCCAGCAAGGAGCAGGGCAGGTGATGGGGATGGAGAGGGGAAGGGGATGGAGGGTGGCCCCAACCAAGGTTTTGCACCTTCACCTGTGGAGCTCTGGCAGCACTAAGAGGCCAGGAGAGCACAGTGGGGAATGTTGTGGAAAAACAAAAACTGTTGTGGAAAAACAAAAACTGTTGTGGAAAAACAAACTGTTGTGGAAAAACAAAAACTCTCCAGAATTAAGGCATTACTTTATTCTGGCCGGGATGTTGTTCTGGCCAGGACATGCAACAGAAATCGTTTTATCCACACGTAGCCCGGGCTGTGCAGAGAAAATCATTCCATCACACCTGGTTCTGTACCACACGCTCTCACAGACAGAACCCAGAGGAATTCATTGGTTCGATGCTCGTTGGTCCCGAGTTACACAATTCTTAGTATCTGGTTTTCCTATTGGTTATTGATCCCTTCGCCTTCGATGCTAATTAGGTCCTTAATTCTTGGTTCTCTTATCGATCTTGCCCCAGCCCAGGTGTCTCCGACCCACCAGGGGGGATGTTTGGGTGTTGATGCTCGTTAATGGTCTCTCATGTCCTGTGAATCTTCTGTGCTACTCCCAGTCCATAGATGTTAAACTCATCAGGCCTCATCCAGCTAAAAGAGTCTTTTAAAAAGAAATCTCCATTCCATTCCCCCTGAGCGAAGCAGAGCAAAACCCCTGTCTAAAATTAGTTTAAAAAAAAATAAATAAAAATCAGAACTTGTATAATTTCCAACAGGAACAGTGGAGCGGGATAAGAATTCGTCCTCATTTCTCAGCTTCTGACTTTTCCGAGCATCAAGTTTTATGCTCTACACCGTCTCTGTCGCAGCGCTGCTTTTCTTAATTTGATCCGAGTGGAATTGCTCCAAGCAAGAACAAGCTCATGAGTGTTGTTTGCAGCCCCTGGATGATGACTGGTGCTCGAGCCATTCTTAAAATCCTTGAGACTCCAAATATATTGGCACATTAAGCCGGTTAAAATGAACTGCGCATGTTTACAGCGAGAAATCTATTTCAAATGCAATATAATGTGACTCTCTTATTGCTCTAAAGTTGTGTTTTTAATTAAGTAGTTATCAGTGGCAGTGAGATCCTTCTTGAATAATTAAATCAAGGTAGTTTAGTGAGTAATTGTAAAGCGAATTGCTGAGACCATCAGGCTGCTGTTGAGACAGCCTGTTTTCTTTCGGAAAATTAATTCAAGTGACGCGTGTTGCTAAGAAAGTCGCAGCACATTGTGCTGGATAAAATAGGCATTTGTCTTGGAACGCTTTGTGTCTGCTTTTTCGCATTCTGCCTTCCCAGCTTTCAGCTGTCTTCTCCAGAAACAAATGCTGATGACTTTCCTCTTTGCATCTTCTCCTTCCCTTAATCCGCCGCCCCGAGTAGTTCAGCGGAGGAGGATGAAAAGGGAGTGGGTGAAATTGAGTTACTCGAGAATATAAGCACAGACCTGGTCTGAGCAGTTCTCGTGTGAATGGATCGGGACTTTCTGGGCTCAATTTCCGAACTTTCGGCCCAGGGACAGCAAAGCCACCCCCGCCTTTTACGCTCCCAGCACGTGGTTCAGAGTCTTTCAGAAACGGCGGGGGGGTCAATGACTCTTGAATTAAATTAAATTCGGAAGAGTGCTGCTGAAGGACTATTTTCCTAAAGGCCTTGGAAAGAGAATTTGTTCACTGAAGCTTTGGCCCCTGCCCTGTGTGGGGTGTGCCTTTTGCACTGCTGGTGTCAAAATGTGATATTTAAGGCGTCTCGCTTGGCACGCCGTAATCCTCTGGCTGCTGGGTATTCTGAATGCAAACAGGCAGATATCTTCCACCGTATTAAACTTTATTTGCCAGGAGATCAAGGGGAAAACCCCCGTGCAAAGCCGAGCATGTGCAGGTTCCTAGGGCAGGATGTCCAAGCAGAGCCGCAGTGAGGAAAAGTTAGTGCACACTGTAGAAACAATATTTTTGATGCTTTTTTTTTTTTTAAACCTACCTCATGTTCTCTCAGCAGCCTCCCTTGCTCTGCCTGAGGAATATGTCTAACAAGTAATGCCAGCATCACACAGATTCTGAGGAAGCTGGGCTCACTCTGGAGCAGCTCGCTGACATTTTCCTAGGCTAAATGAAGAATTAAGTGAGGAGAGTCTGGCCAAGATCCTGATGTCATCCTCAGGCACTGGGACTCACACAATAATTCACCAACAATTTACCTTTTTTAGGGTGTTTATTCTGTCACCATGAAGTCCACGAGGACGGGGGGTGGAGGGAATACCGATATCTTGTGGAATTACTTCTGTGGAGTGGGATCTTTCTAAAGCGCCTCAATAATTCAGGAGTTCAGCTTTATTGGGAAGCTTTTGGGCACCTTTGGCAATCCCGTTCACCTCTCCCCGTTCTGCTTTGCCAACCTGCAGCCCTCAACGGGGCCGTCGTTTCATCCTCCAGGTTACAATGTAAAACTCGGGGTTTTAGCACCACGCTGCCTTTCCATCAGGACAGCCACTTGCAGAGCCCTTGTTGCCACAGCCAGCTCCATTCCCCTGGATTTTTCTGGAGCCTTCCTGCTGTCACCTCTGGCTATTCCTCAAAAATTCAAAGATTTTCTCCTTTCCATCAGGAAAATTATTTGCTGAGCTGTTGTAGCCACAGCTGCCTCCATTCCCCAGGACTTTTCTGGAGCCTTCCCGCTGTCACCTCTGGCTGTTCCTCAAAAATTCAAGGATTTTCTAGGGTCCCTTTTCTGCAGCTCCAGGCTCTGCTCTTGAGGCCGTCCTTACCTGTCAGGGTGGGTATTTGGAGGAAAAAAAAAAAGCTCTTTCTGTGCTTGCCACTCTAAAATAGGGATATTGGCACAACAGGGGTGAAGAGGAAGCTTTTGGGGTGAACAGAGGCTGCAGAACCTCAGAGCATCCTCAGCTGTTAATGGCAGCTCCAGTTTTGATGAAATGTCAAACTTCAAGAGTTTTTGGAAAAATTGTCTTGCTTCTTGCTGCAGAAAGTGGCAGATACCTCACATTTTTCAGTCTTTCAGTCTTTTTTTTTTTTAAGAGGAAGTTTAGACAGGAAAATGTTTTCATTTTATTCTATTTTTTAAGGCTTTTTCTGTGTGTTTCCAACCACTTAGCCCCCAAGAACAGGTTGACTGTCTTGTTGTATCTTCATATCAGCTTTGAGAAACTGGAAACTTTTATCTCATCATTTCTGGTCTCACCCGCACCCGAGTTACCAGAAACTCCGAGCACAGAGCTGAAACCCTCCTTGTTCCAACAATATTTACACTACACAGGCACACAAACAGGTATCAAATTTAGGAACAACACAAATTCAGGCTCTTTTAATATATTTTTTTCCAGGACATGGAAGATTCTGCCTGTGGATTTAATACCAAAGACAGGCAAAGTCTTGGTGAGAGACAGAAGGTCTGTCTTTAAGCTTTGTTTATGCCAAGATTAAATTGTGTCTCTTCACGACTGCATTGATGTCTTTTGCTTCCAAAGCTTCGTGCCTTGGTTGACAAAAACGAGCCTTTGCCATCACTGGGATGATCTGGAGTGATGTTTTTGTCACGTGTCCAAAACAGGTTTCAGCTTTATTTGAAACCCGTGTTTAAGGTCATTCCTTGTGTGACAGGCTCTTCGTGCAGCTCTGGTTCAATACGTGGGAATGGATACGGGTGTCATGGTCTGGTTTTTGCATCTGCGAGTGTAAATCTTAAATCTTTCCTGTTCTCCTGCACTCACCCAAATCTCCTTTGGTAACACGCATTTCTGCTCCTTTTTTTTTGGAGAGGGAGAAAAGAAATGGTGTTTTATGACACTCTGTGTGGTCTGTGGGTCCTGTCTGAAGCAGGACAATATTTAAAAACAAATAAACCCTTGCAAATATTTGTTTAAACGTTCTGGTTTTACTGTTTCTATTCCTTGTGGGATGTGGAAAGACACATTTTAATCCAAACAGGGACAAAGGAGATGGCTTTGCCATCTAACATTTCAAACATGACAACTTGAACTTTCTTTTTTCTTAAATTACCTCATTTATAACACAGAAGTGTAAATGGGAGTAAGAGGGAGAATGCATTTTCATGTGCCAGTTTCTATCACCTCCCTTCCAAATTTAGTTTGCTGCTTTAAATCGATCCCTTTTCTCTAGCAGGCCCTTTACCTCTTCTGTCAAAGTTTGTCTCTACCCATGCATTTGTGTCTGACCAGCCTCCAATTAAAATAAACTGCACTCCCGAGGCATCTCAGAGTGTCACTTGGGGAGGCTTTCGGGGTTTTAAGGGGTTTTTATGTGCATATATGTGTCTGATGGATTTATACCTATAAAATACGAAATACAGATGTATATTTTTTCATTATGTGCTTTGTAGCAAACTAAATGCCAGTCCCTAATCTGTCAGTTCTGCATCCCACCTATTCCATCCCCACCCTGGACAGGAACAGTGTGGTTACCCCTCAGCAGATGCTGTTAATTGTTGGTACCAAAGCCCACAGGGGTCCGTGGAAGTTTGGATAAGAGATTTTGATTTGATGATAAATGAGGCAGAAAAATCAAACAAGGTATCTGAAGGCTGTCCCTAGGCAACAGCAGCACAGCCAGAGCATCTGGTGTTCCCTACAGCAACAAGATGGTTCAAAAGAAAAATGCAGTGAATATCAGAAATCATTACTGGAATAAGGGGCAGCTCCAGGATTTTTGGTTCAAAAACAAAACAGAACAAACAACAAGACACAAAAATACAACCCCCCACCACTCTTGCTCACAGAATGTTTCCTTTGCTCCCGTGATCCCCCTGCAGCCATCACTGGGCAGCTGGTTCTGCCTTCATGGCCCTTCCTGCCCTGGGCTGAGCCAAACCCTCTGGTCTGGCAGAGTTGCAGGGCAGAAACGGGGGTTTAATGGCTCTCGAATTAAATTTGGAGGAGTGGAGGTGCTGCTGAAGGACATTTTCCCTAAAGGCCTGGGAAAGAGAAGTTGTTCATTGAAGCTTTGGCCCCTGTCCTGCGTGTGTCAAACGTGGTTTATTGCTGAGGGTACACTTGGGGTGTGCCTTTTGCACAGGCAGGTGCAGACCTGGAGAAAGTAGAAAAATAGAAAAGTAGAAAAAGTGGGAAAATAACATCACGTCTGAGCGAAGCTTTAGCAGGCAGGTATTGCTTAGTCCCACCAGCATGAGGAAAAGCCTCCATGCCCGGGGGTAAAATGCGAGGGTGGCTGCTCTGGGAAGGAAGGGCGGGTGTTTAAAGCAGGACACAGCCCTGCAGGGTAAGCAAACCCCAGCTTTATGGCCTCGTGGGTGCTCAGACCTAAAGGATATTGCGGTGTGTGCCTGACTTTTACCTAAGCCTCAGCTGCACTGGGCTGGAAGGAGCCTCAAGCCTTGCCAGAGCTCCCCTCCCTCCTTCAGTGATGGACCAGCTGTGCCTTTCCCTGTAATTCCAGCTCCTAATGCCTTGTCCGGGCTCAAGGGGGCACAAACTTTTGCTTTTTCATTCTGAGCCTGAAACAATGGCTGAGCTCTCAGCCTCCCTTCGGGGTGAAGGAGGTAACCTCCCTCCTCATGGTGTCCTCATGAATAATTCCACCGCTCGCCCACTTGATTTCAGGTTTCCCAAAATAACTGACACTCTTCGCACTGGGAGCAAGCAATCCTGGGGAAAATAAAATACATTCAACAGCTCCACCACCTTGAGAGAGCCCTGAGAGAGTCTGTGATTTAAAAAAAAAAAAAAATGCAGGAGAGGTTCTGTAGGAAATTTTGAGAGTTGATGGGGGAAATACCATATGGCCCCACGCTCCCTTTTGCAGTGAATACCTGCCTTGGTTCCTTTTCTGGGGGGGATTGTGACTGCCTTCTGTCCGTGAATCCATATTTCTGGAGCTGGGATCCCTGGGAAGATGGGGAGGGCTGACATGGGTGATACTCACAGCACGGCTCGATTTGCCCTCGGGATCCATCCCGCCTGCCTGAGCAGCCTTTCCCCTTCAGACAATTCAGAATTTCCTTTCCAGAGTGTGACTCCCCTCTTCAGATGTGCCGTACAATGTCTCTCCACTGGATACCCACCGAATGCCTAATTTTTAACCACTCTGTCTGTCAGATCCACAAAAGCTGTTAGCGGAGGTGTTTGCATAAAAGAGCTCCACTGTAGGTATCTGAGAGCAGCTGGCGATGCTCTAGACAGTCTCCAGCCGTGCTGAGCCGGGCAGGATGCTTTAGTCTCCCCGGCTTAATGGCTAAGTGCCGTTCCTTAATGTGCCCTCCCCCTCAATTGCCTCCCAAATTAGCATGCAAAACGTGTCCAGCCTCCGAAAGAAGTTTGGAACCTCCTGGATTCAGGCGAGACAGGTTGGGGTATTATTATTATTGGGAATAAAATGCAGCGGTGGCAAGGGAGAGGTCAGGGAATGATCAGCCCAGGGCTCGGGCAGCACAGACCAGGGAAAAGGTGGGGAAATGATGGTTTTTGCCTTGGATAACCCCACTGTGAGCCCAGCCTGGGCTAAGCCTGGCATGAGGTGAAGCCTGGCATGAGGTGAAGCATGTCCACCATGGTTTTATCGGGTTTAACCCCACTGAGAGCCTTCAGGACTGGTTTAACCCGCTGGGCAGTGCCAGTGTGGGGCAGGACTCCTGTCATGCACAACGATGGGAAAGGGAGAGTGCTGGGGAAACACTTCAATGACGGACTGAGAAAAACGAGGTTCGCTTTCCTGGTAAAATTTTAAAAGTTTAATAAAAAGACAATAGGAGACAGAGATAAGGCCAGCAGCACACCTACTATCTTCAGACACATCCCTTAAATGCTTTTTCTATTATATCACCCTGTTATATATTCATAGGCTATTATGCATATTCATACTTTCCTACATACTGATTTCCATATTCTAGGAACTATTTAGTGCGGCCTCTCCTTGGGTCCACCTTTTTGGAGCATGTTTGTTTCTTGGTTGTGGTTTTAGTCTGTTCTCTTTATTACTTTTAGTTTTGACCTTGGTTATACTTTTTTCAGATGGCGGATGTTGATAATTGGCGTATCAATAGCAGGGTCCTCATCATATCTTTACAGGATGTTATCCTAAATAAACAGACAGTTCACTCATAACTGTATCAGTTTCCACTACTGCCATCAGAAATCATTACTGGAATAAGGGGCAGCTCCAGGATTTTGGTTCAAAACCAAAACAGAACAAACAACAAGACACAGAACCACAACGTCCCACCATTCTTGCTCAGAGAATGTCTCCTTTGCTCCAGTGATCCCCCTGCAGCCACCACTGGGTCTACATTTTGTTAATACCAGAAATAAAAACAAAATTACTTTAACATTATACATAAAGCATTCATCTTAATATTTCTGAAAAGCCAACTTTATAATATGTATTTATAACAGGACTGAGCAGTTTTGGGCCAACAGTTGGACTTGAAGATCCTAGAGGTCTTTTCCAACCAAGATGATTCTATTTTTCACTTGGTTGTTGCAGCTGGACATGGGACAGTGGAGCTCAAAACATTGGATTGACTCTTGTGGGCGATAAAATCAGTGGGCTCAGTGCCCACAGCCTGCTGAAAGCTTTCAGGTGCCTGTTGGGTGTGAATGAGGCTCCCTGAGAGCCCTCAGCACTGCTGAGGTCCTTGGTGGCTTCATGTCCTTTAATCCTTCTTGGATTAAAGCAGACCAAGAGATGTGAGTCTCCCAAGTTCCTGATAGGNTCTATTCTATTCTATTCTATTCTAATTTTCTCCATCAAACTTCCCTGCGTGGTTAAAGACCACATATAAAATTGCAGCAGCACTTGTGGCATTTGAGGCTGTGTTCTCTTCTCAATCCCTTTTTCTCTTGTCCTTCACCTCTCCTGCCTTTCAGTGCTGTGCTTTTAGGTCTTGAATCAATCTGGCTTTAGGTTAAGGACAATCCATAAGGTGCAAGAGCAGAAATCACACAGGAGAGTCTGTGCTGGGCAGCAGAGCCCCAACCTGCTGCTGACACCTTCCCCCTGGCCTGCCCTGGCCTCACTCCTGGCTCTGCTGTGCTCACCTGCTGTGCTCACCAGTAACACACCAACCTTGTGTTAAACACACAGCTGCCAAATTCCAAATACCTGAAATCACAGGTTTCAGAGGTGTTGGTGCTGTTATAAATATATGATATGATTGGCTTTTCGCAAATATTGAAATAAATGCTGTATGTGTTATATTAGAAAGTTATGTTGTATTAATACAGTGTGCTTAAACTGTCTGTTTGGCCGGGATAACATCCAGTGAACATGTAAAGAAGACTCTGCTACTGACAGACCAACTATCAGCATCCACCATCTGAAGAAAGTGTGGACCAAGGCCCAGGCTGGAGGTGACAATGAAGACACAGCCAAGAAACACACATGCTCTGAAAAGGAGGAGCCAAGGAGGGGCCATGCTAAACAGTTCCTGGAATATGGAAACCAGTTTGTAGAAAAGTTTGAATATTCAACAGACTGATACAACAGAAAGGGTATTTAACGAAGGCCTCCGAAATAGCAGGTTGTATTTTGGCCTGGCCGTACTTTGCTTTTTTGTTTCCTAATTGTCTTATTTTTTATTATTGAACCTATTTCTTAAAATTCACCAGGAAAGTGAACTCTGTTTTTCACAGTGCCCTCAGGAGCCGGGGCGGCAGGGCAGGATCTGTGTTTCCCTGGCAGAGCATTCAGTCCACTGTGGGTTTTTTGCTTTGCTGGCAACCTCTGGCATTGCTGGAAACTTCCGGATGAGCTGGGATAACGATGACAACAGTGGAAAAACGCTAAGGGGAATGTGCTTTAATGAGTGCAGCTACCCAGGGAAGCAGGTACTGCTTTGGTCCTGTGGCTGACTGATGAAGAACCACATAAGGAGCTGTTGGTGCTCGTGGTGCGCTCGGAGGCGCAAATAACCGATTCCAAAGTTGATATAATCAGAGAATAAAAGCAGATTGGGTGTTATAGGTTAAGCTGTTGTAAATTAAAGCAGCTCTGCTGAGCTCGTTGCAGTTGTTCTGGATTATTGCAAATGTAAGTGAGAGGAGTTGACTCTGTCTTTCCAGCAGTGGTTGGTTGGAAAATGCTATTTTCTGGAATGTGAGTAAAAGTGAGTGGGGCAACTTGGTCTTCATAAAACAGAACGTTTCCTGTTAGGGTCTTTCTGTGTGTGCTGTAAGCCAGACAGACCTGTTGTCCTCTCACGAGCTGCAAATTACACAGGCAAATGTAATTACCCATTCTTTGTTATTAGTGTGCAGTTGGAAGCTTCAAGCAATCGTCCCTTTCTTGGTATTTCAAAGCTTACTCGCAAGATGCATCCTTGATATTGAACACAATGAGATGTCCTTTTTTTTTTTTTTTTTAANNNTTTTTTTTTTTTTTTTTAAATTCAATTAAACATTTGCCTACTGTGACTCTTTATTCACTGCAAATTGTCTCTGTAAATAATCTTCATCAAAAGTCAGAACCAATCCCCATTAGTTGTTTAGATTAATTAATGAGTCCCCCTGGAGCCACCCAAATGAATTCAATTTAAACGTCAACAACTTGGCTATGGAGTTTCCCAGGTTGGCATTAAGACAATATTAAACCTGCAATAAGTCACATTTAAAATGTTAATTCAAAGAAGCTCTCCATTTAGAGCATTTAATTAAATCCTTAAATAAACTGCATGGGCTCAATACCAGATGGTTCTGCATTTTCATTGCAGCAGAGAGCCTTGAAGTCATTGAGGGAAGTAATATTGGAGGCATGGTGAAGATAACCAGGATATATAGTGTAATAAAATCTAATCTTGTTTCCAGCAGGGAGATTCAGTGTATGTACACAACCTAGGCTAAAATTGTAAGTTAATTACATTAACCCCAGTGTACTCTGGTATCTGAGCAGCCAGAGATGAAATTAGTCTTTTTCCTATCATAAGATTCTTTTCAACTTCACTATATTAATTTTTAGCCAAATACTTACTCATAAGGAAAATTGAAGTTAATGTAACCAAAGACAAAGTAATGCAGTCTTAATATTCTGAAGGGATTATGGAGGGCCGTGAAAAATACACTTTGCAAATGTCACTCACTTTGAATGGATTTGTGGTGGGAAGGTGGGGGAAAAAGAATTATGGCTGTGATCCGCACCATGCTGGGGTTTAATAAAAGTCATGATTTAAGAAATTTGGGTCTTGGGGGAAAAAAGGCTAAAAAATAAACAGGAAAAGAGATAAATACCTCTGTCCAAAGGACCAAATGGCCAAGACATGGTGAGTGTCCCCCTCTGCCAGATGACAGATCCTTGAAATCAAGTTGAAATTGTGGGAGGTGATTTGGGTTAGGACACCCCATTTAAATATCTGTATGTTTGGGGATTTTTTTGGTTGTTGCTGCAAGGAATATCCTTTTTACCTCACCTGTTTGCATGGCAAATGTTTCCGTAAACAAGTAAAGGCAGACCATTTACCCATGGCAGAAATCAAAATTACATTGGGACCATAAAGTGGGGTTTTCTTTTTGTTTACTTGCTTCTTTAAAAAGTTGTTTTTGCGATCAGTCTTTGGGTGCCAGTGAGATGATGTCACTGATTCAAAAGTTGTCCTTCAGTTTCTCCCCTGCCTCTAAAAACCAGACCCTTTCCCAGTGCCAGGTGCCTCCTCTCTGGGTGCTCCTGGAGCAGTTCGAGGGGCAGGTCAGCCCTTGGGGTCTCATCTCCCAGGCTGGAAGCCACCAGGAGAAAATTCAGTCTGTTCCCTCCCTGCCAGCTGTAAACCAGGGGTGTTATTAATGCAGCTCGGCCAAGGGAATAACTTTTGCTCTCAATATTCAAGAAACTGTAATTCAATTTCCAAAAGTATGGGTTTCTGCCTGTTGGGTAATAAAAGGCATCAGGGAGGAGAAATTACTTTGCTGTCGTGGCAGGGCAGATTTGCACAGTTTGGGCTTTGCTGGGTCACCAGTGGGAGCCCAGAGAGGCACCCGAGCCACGTCAGCAGCACAAATTTCCTGTGTGGTGGCACGAAGGGCTGGAGCTGGTGAGGAGTGGCCTCAGCCTGACCCTGCTGGGGCTGAAAGGAGCCAGAAAACCCTTTCCAAACCCTGGCACAAGGTGCCCAGAGAAGTTGTGGGTGCCCCATCCCTGGAAACATTCAAGGCCAGGTTGGACAGGGCTCTTGAGCAACGTGGTCCAGTGGAAGATGTCCCTGCCCATGGCGGGGGGTTAGACTAGGGGACCTTTAAAGGTCCCTTCCAGCCCCCATTCTGTGGTTCTGACACTCCATCCTGTCCCTGCCCCATCCCACCCCGTGGTGCTGGGGTGACTTGGCCCTGTGCCCGTTCCTTTCCTGTTGTCACGGCCCTGGGTGACGCTGGTGGCGCCCAGGCTGTGCACGCCAGGATGTGGTCACCCTCCTCCAGAGATCTGAGCTGTCTGTGCTGTGCCTGGGGGATGAAAACACCAAAGCTTTGTTGCTTTGATAACCCCGAGATGCCCCCAAAATGGAAAGGATGGCTGCAATAACCCCTCTGGTGCAGCTCCTCGTGGTCAGAGCCACTTCACTGACGGCGCTGAAATAACCCACAACAAATTATTTTACATAACTTAAAGGCAATAAGAAAACCCCAAATTTCTTCCTGCATCCCTGTCTGTCTTCCCCTCTTCCCTTCCAAGGAAACTGGAGCTTTTTGGTGACCTGCAAACAGCTGGGGACAGTGGGTGACCCAGCCTTGTGCCACTGCTTGCAGAGCCCCAGCTCTGCCAGCCTTCAGGGAGCTGCAGCCCTGCTGCTGTGGGGGGTCACACCCAGCTCCCCCCTGCAGGGTCAGAGGGGACAGGGGCTGCTTGGGGTGGTTTAGGTCTAAAATGGGCCAAGTACCACGCTGAGCTCGTTTACCCACACGTGTAGGAGTAGCAAGATGAATTTATAAAACTTTCCATCTATTCTTTGCTTAGAGAAGCCTCAACTGAAACGCTCTGGAATTCCCCCAGACCTTGACCGACATGAAAAGCCGCTGCAGTTTAAACAACGCCCAGACTGACAATTTCAGAATCACTCAAAATGAAAGTTTCTGACTGCAGTGCTCTCCCCACTCAGTCCCTGTGCTGGGAATGAGGCCAGCAGCACACAGAGGTTGCTTTGGAAGGGATCCCCTGGAGGATTAGCTTTGCTCTTGGTGTGTGTCGTGGTAATTGGGAGATGCTCTCCACCAGGGAATGCATCAGAAAGCATTGGTGAATTTTACCTGTTTCCTTGCCTTCTCAGATTGTGTGGTCTGATTTTTATTTTTTATTATCTGAGGGTCACTTCTTGATTGTGTTTTGTCCTGGTTTCAACTAGGATAAAGTTGAATTTCTTCTCAGCTGGTGCAGTGCTGTGTTTTGAATTTAGCATGAGGACAGTGTTGATAACACACTACTTGCCCAGTATTGCTTCCCCCAATTCAAGAATTTATCAGTGTCCTGTGCTTTGCCAGTGAGGAGCTGCACACAAAGCTGGGAGGGACACAGCCAGGACAACTGACCCAAACTGGCCAAAGGGATATTCCAGGCCATGGAAAGTCACGCCCTGTGCATAAACTGGGGTGAGTTGGCTGGGAGTTCCCAGTTTCAGCTCAGGGATGGGCTGGACATCATTCAGGGGATGTTGAGCAACTCTGTCATGCATCACTTGTTTCTCTTGGGTCTTATTTCTCTCCCCCTCCTTTTCATTACAATTATTGTTGTTGTTTCTATCGTTAATATTATTAGTGTATTTTATGTTGTTTCAATTATCAAACCAAGAGGAGAAAAGCATGAGACTGACTTGGTTGTAGGGACTTGGTGGCTTGGTCATTCACAGCCTGGTTTTATTTATTCCTTTAATGAGGATCCATTCAATGTTGGGCAGTTCTCCAGATGTTAAAGACAAAACCTTGCCCATCCCTACCTGGTGCCTTGGCACCTCTGGACACCCTCACCTTCGTGCTGGCTCTGTGTTGGCTCTGCTGCATTTTGCTTTTTATCCCCTGGTTTGTGCTCTGGGGTTGTGTCGCGACGAGACACGAAATAAAGATGTTTGACTCCAGTCAGGAGGCAGTAGAAATCAGAAGGTTTTGTTTACAATTCATTCAGCCCTTTTATAAGATGCTGTGCTAAGAAGGCACGTTATTGGTCCATAGGACTGACACTTCTCTTATTAACTAGGTAACAGAAATAGCAAACAACGCCTGTTGTTATAAAAAAAAAATTGTTTACACCAAGTTGTTTAAAAATAACAAACAAAAAAAAACCTGTTAAAAAGTTTCCCTTGAGAAGAGCCAGCTCTTCTCAAGCTCAAAAAATATCAAATCTACAGGACTGATTCAGTTACCTGAGGCTGTGGGGACACAAAGCCAATGAAGAGCAGAAAATAACCCCAGAATGAGGCTTCCATTACCAGGAGAGCTGTTTCCCCGGCAACACAAAGTTCTTGTGATGTGGCTGCTCTTGGATTGCCCTTCCCTGCCCTGAAATGCCCTCTCTGGGCTGCTGAGAAGGTGAGTGCTGCCCACAGGCCATGGGAAACACCAATGTTGGTCCACACTTGGGCTGGGAAGCAAAAGGATGAGCTGGTGCAGCTGTTGGTGGATTTTTTTAAAAAAAATTAGAGTTATTTTTCTTTTTATGAGTCTAGCTCTGCCCAATTCCTCCCTGTCATTTTGAGCCCACTCTCCTCCAGGTCCCTGCCATGGGACACACGTGCCAAACGTGGGGCAAAACGTTGTGCCAGCACGTTGGAAGAGGTCCTGCAGATGCCACTCATGGTGCTGGCTGGAGGCCCAAAGAGCTGGCAGGCTCTGCATTTCCTCACATCGTTTTTAAGTGTCAAAGCTGTACAAAAACCCGCCCAGCATTGCAGTCTCAGTGGCACAGCTCTGATTAACGAGCTGTCCTGCATTTAGCTGTGCCTTTTACAGCCCTGCTTCACCCCTGTGCCTCCCTCACCCCACGTGGAGTCACCCCGGAGCCACCTCGGGTGTTGGGGCAGTTTTTGGAGTTTCATCCGGCTGGTATTTACCTGCAATTTCCTCCGTTTGACTCCAGCAATTATGTTTGTCCTTTCCTCTCAGCTCACCCTCCGTTCTGCTGCTCCCCTTGCTCTGTGAAGTGGTAGGATAGATTATATTTAAAGCCTCTTTTATTTCTCCAGGGCTTGCTGGGCAAGGATTTATGAGTGTCTTAATTCCACGGTACTTGAGGCGGGGGAGTGCTTGCCTGCTTCTTGGTGGCCGAAATGACTTCTGATTTTGGATGTGCTCTTAGTTTTCCAAGTTATTGTTCTTCAGGATATATTTTTTTTAATTAGTCATGCAAGAGAATCAATGTTGTACACACAACGCTGCACCCAAATTACCAAATACAGAGGTCCCACATGAATAAAGACCCCTGCAGAGTCACTCCGTCCCATTCCCTCACCTCCAAACAGCATTGAGGATAAAATACTAATATAATTCCAGCTTTTAAGCATAGCTGTGGCTCTGTCAACAAGATTTCATTGGTCAAAGGGTAGGGACAGTAAATTCAGTCACCAAGTCACTTCTGCTGGCCACCCAGCCCACCAGGCGCTGATTTTGTGGGAGTTCCCAGGCTTTCCTCATGGTTTTCCTCACTCCTTAAATAAAGCTCCTTGATGATGATGATTAAGGATTGCTGTGGATGTGTAATAGTCACGTACGACTTTTTTTTTCATGTAGGTGAGCTCTAAAGTAATTTCAAACCAAGTAAAAGAGAGCAGATCTTGCCTGTGGAACACTTGGCTGCCCCGTGGTTATTATTTGTGCTATTATTTGTAGGAGGGGTTTGGAAGTGTTTTGCCGGCTCAGTTCTTTCCTTGGAGAAGTCGATGGCAAACCTGTGCTTGCCCTCAGGGCTAACAACGAGCTGCTGTTTTGTCTGGCTGAAAATCCCACCCTCCTTGGGTCAAGTCAGGGTGTCTTGCTGCTGTGTCCTGGCTGTTGCCTAAACCAAACCCATCCCGAACCATTGATAGCAAATAAATATTTTAGCAAAGGCGTTTTTTGCTGCTTTGACTTTTTTTTTTCCCCATCCATCCCTGCTTCATTTTTCTAAAATGAAGTAGCAGCGAGACGGCAGAGAGATCCATATCCTGCTAAATTTTCCCCTGAGCAGTCAGTGGAGTGGTCACAAGGAGCAGTCCTGTTCACCTCATTCAAAAAGAGCTCCCACAGCTGGCGGAGGGAGCTCTGTGGGACATCCAAAGGCAAATGGAAAAGTGGAGAGCGTAATTCGTGCGGGGCTTGGGGGTGGCGTTGGCTCGCTTTATATTCCGCGTGCTCAGCTCCAAATGAGATGTAAACCCGAAGATTCTCCTCACCTGTGGTCATTAAATGCCTTATGGCATCTTTCATAAGACCGGGGGATCTTGGTGAAATCCCAGCTCGATTAATTATATCCTGCTTTCCTGAAGTTCTTCCTGCGGTTATGAGGAGACGCTGCATCTTTCCCTCCTTCCTGTGTTGTCAATTAGAGCGCGGGCTTGTTAGCTGATTTATTATCTGTTTCCTTTCTAAAGAGGCTCAGAGGTGGTTTTGTCAGTGCTGAATGAAGTACAGAGTAAATAGTTTGTATACTGGAACACTGTGCTTAGGAAAGGCTTTAGGAGATCTGGGGATGGAAATGTCTCGTGTGCTGCTTGCTTTTTCTTTTTTTTCCCCCTTAATGAGGGCAAGAAGCATTGCAAACGTATCAAAGGTATCAACCACCAAGCACTGAGTCCACCTGTGGCTGGAAAAAACAGCCCAGGAACTCATCTGTAAGATATGACAGATTTGTCAGCTTCCTTTTTGTCCTCCTGTGCTTGCATCCTCCCTAATCTGCGTGGTGGCAGGTAATGCCTGGCTCCCAGCGACAAATCCCAGAGGCTTCTGCCCAGCAGGCTGGAAATGGTGAACGGGGCCAGCAGCAACAACAAAGACATCCTGTTGTAGCCTAAAGGTTCCTACACGACACTTCTGGGGCTCTCCAAAAAGTTTAGCTGGCAGTTCTATTAAAGAAAAATTTAAAAAAACTTGTAGTTGAAGGTAAAACTGGCAATTATTGCTGTCGTAGTAATGTGGTAGATGTCCTTGTCCTAGGCAGAACATGGTTCTTTGCTCTTGGAATGGGAAACTGGAGCACTGGAGCCCCTCAGCCTGGGGCCAGTGCCAGCTCATACAATGTTCCCAACCACACAGCCACAGGCAAACGGTGATCACAATGTGGGGAATGCCAGATCTGTGCTGTACCTTCCCTCCAGACCACTCTGGAGTCCAACTCCATGGAACACAGGGATCCGTGGCTATCTTCTCTCGTTGCCATCAACTTCTCCTGTGCTGGCACATGTTTCCCCAGAGAAAAGCTTTTTTTCTGGGCTTTTCTGTTGCACCTGTCATGATCTTTCTTATGCTGGACTTGCTGCTTTGCTCTGTGGGCTAAAGCAGAAGTGAGGTTTTCGCTTCTGGAAAGGGAGAAAACACCTCGGGGTGTGTGCTGGGTGACCAAGAGATGCTGCTGCCCACGGGTGGGAATAAAGCTGTTTGTGCTGCTGAAATCAGAGCTCTGGGTCAGAGCCAAGCTCTGTTCTGCTGGCATTGCCTCTGGCACAGTCCTTAAGCTCTGTGGTGAGGTCGGCTCCCGTGGGCAGCCCTGGCCAGCCCGGGGCAGCTGCACAGCTCTGGGTGGGGGCTCCAGGCTGTGGAACCTTTGCCCAACTCCTCCCCGAGTGTGGGACACAGCGATTTGGGGCAGCCTGAGGGGCTGCAGGGAGGATTTGGCAGGGCTGATCCACACCTGTGAGCTGTTGGGGTCCCGGTGCTGACCTGCCCATCCAGGGGACCCTGGGAAAGGGGACACTCCACACGCTCGTGGCGTGTCAAGCACAGCTCAGTTCTGGTCGCTTCTCCCACCTTTGACTAATTGCTGACCTGACATCTTTCTGATAGTGACCTTGTTTCAGCTAGTAATTCAAATATCTTTCAGTGTCAGAAATAATAAGTGCCACAGTGAGATGAACAAGCAGAGCTTAAGTTGAACACAGATTAATGGGGTTTTAATATTCCTAATTTAATCACTCCTTTCTGTCTGAATGTGTGCAACATGATGTAGCAGCTAATTATTTTTTTTAACCATGATGAGGATCTTTCCTAATCATTTTTATATTTAACATGAATGAAGGGAGGGCAGTGATTAATGAGGGAATAAATCTTATGAAACAGAAGCAAGCACATGATCAGTTAAAAATACAGCTGTCTGATTATTTTTTTCCCTTTCCCTATACTGCAAATACTTAACCAGCTGCACCTTCTCAGCTCAATAGTGAGCTGTCTTCAGTCCTAAAGAAAGACCTGAAACTTTGCTTATCCCTCCAGTGCTTCTGTTGGCATCTCCCTGCGTGATCATCTTTGTGATGAATGCAGAATTATTTTTCTTAAAAAAAAAAAATAAAAATTGCCCCACTAGATACATTAATGGTTGGATAGATGTCTTTTCAAATATTTGTTCCTGACAGGGTGTTTGGAATTGCAGATGAGAAGCAAACCAGCTCTCAGCATCTGTCTGTTGCTACTGTAGTTTCCATTGTGTGAAGCAGAGACAAAGCCAGGCAATTCAAAGCTTAAGTGGATGCTCTTGAGATCTTTTATTTCCCCCACTCTTCCCTCCTTTTTCCCACACTTGGCTGCATCTCTCCTGTCTAAATGCTACTCTCCCTTCCATCCCTCAATCCCCGTGTGCTGGTTTGAGGAGTCTGTCTTCTCCCTGTCACTTCTCCCCTCCCTCCCCCTCGAGCCCTTTTGTGCACCCCCACTGGTTTAGGGGGGTTTTGCTGAGCTCTCGGGCTGTAGGATGGCTCAGAGATGAAGCCTGTGATTGTCAGAAGAGGTTTTTCCTCACTGCTGGAGTGCATCTCCATGGTGTCAGTCCACAGCACCGTTTGCTCTAAGGGCTCTGCTGTCCCAGGGCTGTCCCAGAGCTGTTGTCCCAGGGCTGTCCCAGAGCTGTGCTGTCCCAGGGCTGTCCCAGAGCTGTTGTCCCAGGGCTGTCCCTGAGCTGTGCTGTCCCAGGGCTGTCCCAGGGCTGTCCCAGAACTGTTGTCCCAGGGCTGTCCCAGGGCTGTCCCAGGGCTGTGCTGTCCCAGGGCTGTCCCAGAGCTGTTGTCCCAGGGCTGTCCCAGGGCTGTGTTATCCCAGCCCTGTGCTGTCCCAGGGCACCTTTTTTGGGGGCAGGATCACTGGAACTGGGCACTGCACGAGCTGTGTGGAGCCCTTGCTCAGCCAGGCCGTGGGGGCTTGGCAAACTCAGCCTTGGGGTGAGGAGTTGGGGTTTTCCCCATGGAAAGCTGCAGCTGAGCCCAGCAGTGCCCCTCTGCTCCTTATGGCCATGGATAACCTGTGGCACAATCCAGAAAAGATTGGAGAGTTTCACTGGGATGGTTTGATTTTGGATGTTTCGGTGTTTTGGGGGTTCTTTTGGTGCTGTTTGGGTGAGGGGGACTCTGTGCAAGCATTCCCTTCAGCCATGGAGATAACTCACTGGGTTTCTCAGCAGTGTGAGGTCACTTGGGCTGTGTCTCCTCTCGCCAGCTGACAAGCAGAATTTTAAAAACTGATCAAGATGAAGCTGTGCCCGAGCAGTGCTGGCAGCTCCCCTCTAACCCTGGCGTCTCCTGCAGATAGTAAAAATTATCTAATTGGCTAAAAAAGAAAGATAGGCTTAACTGCAACTTCTGCAGCTTAACACCTTGTCATTCCTTCTTGTTGAGCAGAGAGCAGCCAAGCTCAGAGAATGGCTGTTTCAGGCACCAGTGACACGTACCACTGCCTTGATGGATGCTTGGGAATTTTGGGATCCTGTCATGCAGTGCAGGCAGAGTCCTGGAGGGCTCTGGGCTAATGCAGTGCAGAGGGATGGAGAAGGTGAGGATTAAATAGCAGCTTGTTGGACCAGTTCCTAAAATTAGATTTGGGTTGTTTTTTTTTTTCTTTTTTCTGGTGAAGCACTTAATTAAAATTTTGCCCTTGCAGATCAGATCTGGTTTTTGCTGTGCAAATGTTCCTCAGTCACAGGGAAAGCAGAGGGAAGATGGTTGTTTGCAGATCCAAGATCAGTAACGTGCACTGGGAGCAGATGCTGGCTGGGGGGATCCTGTGTGTGTGCAGCCAGCAGGAAAGATTCTGCTGATTCTTCTCTTGTTGAGGGAAGAGAGACATTCAAATCAGGAGCACAAATCTTTCCAAATGGGTTTTTTTTTTCCTGAGACTTTTTTTTTTTCTCGTGAAGTTTCCTCAGCCACTTTCTGCAGCATTGCAAATGACAGTGGCATAATTACATTTGTCTTCCAAACTGCCTTTCCTTGAGGGCAAGCTCCACTTTGGCCTTGATTCGATTGTGTACTTTTAATCTCAAAGAAAAGCTAATGCATAAGTATTCATTACACAATTGCATTTTTCTATGGTCAACATCCCCTCTTATAATTACAGGTTCCAGCTGAATGTCATTTCTTTTCTCTCTACTTCAGCTCCCTCACAGCACAGGCGTCTCCTGCTCCTGAAGCTTCCCTGCATTCATGTAATAAATAAATAATCACACCTTTTCTGCTGTCAAAGCTGAAAGCATGCACAGCTGTGTGCCACAAGATACTCTGGGACTGCAAGGTACAACATTTCTTAATTAGACTGACCTGAGGTTGTTGGCTTCTTTTTCTTTTCCTTTTTCTATTTTTTTTTTTCAAAGCAGCTTCATTAGCTCAGGAGCTTAATTGCAAATGACTAGACAAGCTCTGCTCGTGGTTATTGGGAAAGGTTAGAGTATTTCTCACTGGGGATTAGATCCTGGGAGACGTTTTGCAGCTTGATTTTGTGGGGAAGGTTTTAGGTGTGCTCAGAGCATCTTAGCACTAGGCTCAGAATTAGCAAAATAATTAGAAGTTCAAAGCAGAGAGGGGGGCTGGGGCAAAGCCCAGCCAACCTTTTTGATCTTAGAAGCCACATTGCAAAATCCACGTGGAATTGGGAGAAACAGGCCGTGGAACGTGAGCTCTGGAAGCAGAACTGGGGGCTGCCAGGGTTCCACACTGCTGTGTTATGGGATGGGGAGTGGGTAAAGCCAGGCTGGGCTGTTCCAGCTGCCAGCAAACTCCCACAGACTCTGCTGAGCAGCTCCTTCCAGCAGTGGGGAGTCCATGGCCCCCCAGGCATCCTGCCAGCACAGCTCTGCCCCCACGTGCTCCCTGCTGGAGGACATGGCTGAGGTGCTTGATGGCCTCTGCCACTTGGTCTGTGTCACAGGGTTTGTTGATGGCATCTCTGGAGTGATATTGCTTTTATTGGCATCAATACTGCAGGAACTTTGCAGCTTCTGTGCATTTTGGGGTGTCTTCCTTGACCTCATGGAGGAGCCACCTTGCCACAGGACTCTTCGAGGCAAGGAGGGACTTGGGGCATCACTGGGAGAGGTTTCCCTGTTCCTACACGGTGTAAAACAGGCGAGGCAGTTCCCTGCCTCACAGGGGGTCAGAAAAATTCAATAAAAAAGGTTCCTTTGTGCTGACTAGTGTGTCCTGTCCTTTTGTGCTTCATACCTGGTGCTGATACAGGAGTGCAGCCCCAGCCCTGGCAGTGTCCAAGGCTGCCTTGGACAGGGCTTGGAGCAGCCTGGGATGGTGGAAGGCCTCTCTGCCCGTGTGGAATGAGATGATCTTTACAGTCCCTTCCCACCCAAACCACTCCATGGTTCCATGGCATTAGAAGCATTTCAGAGACCTGTATTCCAGTGGATATTGTGCTGGCTTTTCCTCCTACAGCTCAGTTGCATAAAGCAAGGTTTGGGTGTCTGCTGACCCTCACTGCCCCATCCTGTCCCCATCCTGCACTCGGTGTGGCAGCAGGGCTGCTGTCAGTGGGGAGGAGCTTTGTGCTGGGGGTCTGTGCTTTGTGATGGGAGGTTCTGGAACCCAGCAGCTGTAAAAGTGTGCTGAGAATGGGGCAGTGAATGCAGCAAAAGCTCCAACAGCCCCTGCACTGCCCAGCCCCGTGCTCAGAGCAGCCTGTCCCAGTGTCACCCCTGGGGACAGGAGGGGCAGTGCCCCTTTCCACTGCTCCCCATCCTCGGCAGACCCTCACCACAAGATCCCTGCTGGGATGGGGCACATCACGTTCATGTTCTGGCAGTTGCAATGTCACCAAGCTCTTCGTGACCCTCTGCAAAACTGAGCACAAAAACCAAGGCAATTTCTAATCTCTATCAGCCAGAGCGGCGTCCGCGCTATTTGTCTGAAGGCAAGAGGATCTGTGACCTTATTCCTCCCCTCCCTCAGTCTTTTGGCTCCCAGATTGTAAGAAGGCCCCGGTAATTCATGTCCTTTATTAGTCCATGCCGGGGGGAAAAGAGGGGTTTGAGTTGCTTGTGTGACACCCGAGTTCTGCTGCACAACAAATATACTGGAGAGGCTTTGTCGTATATAACCCACTGGAAGCGAGAGCATTCAGGTAAGGAAATGAAGGGCTGCAGGGCTCAGCTGTGCAAGAGGAAAATAATTAGGGCATGTTTATCTCATGCTCAAGCCCACAGAGGTGAAAAGCAAGGGACGGGAAGGCTACTTCAGAGGGAGCTGGGAGGGCAAGACAGAAAGGACCTGACAAGGGAGTGAATTAAACTTCTCCAAAAGACTCGGATCATTGGGAGAAATCCCCCCTCCCTCCCTGTCTCTGCTCTAATGGAGGATGAGCTCTGCCTTGCTGGCTTTGCTTTTCAAGGTCTCAGAACCTGTTGTTTTCAAAAGGTTAAAGCCCTCGAGCTACTGAGGGGAGGGAACACTCTTTAAAAGATGCCAGGTGAAGAACATCTAGATTTTTAGGGGTTTCAGGTTTGCTAGTATAAAAGGGAAAAATAGATTCCAAATGTGAAATAAACCTTTGGTTCTTTCATTTTTCTTCCTTCCTTTTTTTTTTTCTTCTTTNTTTTTTTCTTTTTTTTTAAACACAGCTGAGTTCTGACTCCAATGAGACTCTTTCCTCCCTCCCAAATATGAAGATGTGAATGCACACATGGCTGAGCTGGGGTAAAACAGCTCCAGGGAGCCATGGCTTCTGCTGTCCCAGGTCAGGAGATGGAGACTGCATCAGAGCAAAGGAGCCTGAGCAGTGGGACGTGAACTAAAGGAGGCTGAGCAGTGGGACAGGGAACTCTGCCTCTTCCTCCCCCATGTCCTCTCCTCACCAACCCAGAGAGGAGTGTGGAGTTTGCAGCAGCTCTTGCTCAGATCAAGACTCTTGGCACATCCTCCTCTGTGCTGTTTGCTCTCAAGCTGCCTCTTCTCTCTGGGCTTCAGACCTGGCTTTCATGATTTACACAGGCACAGATCAGAGCAAACACAGCCCTTGCCAGTCTCACAGCTCTGATTCAGTGGCAGAACCCCA
Organism: Cyanoderma ruficeps; assembly: GCA_008694505.1. Taxonomy (NCBI): domain Eukaryota; kingdom Metazoa; phylum Chordata; class Aves; order Passeriformes; family Timaliidae; genus Cyanoderma; species Cyanoderma ruficeps. The sequence goes on along the minus strand of VZDJ01000216.1, from coordinate 3,632,785 downwards.
GGGAAAATATTTGCAATCCAGGCTGTGCCACAAATCTCCTGAAGCCCTGAAGGGGCTGTGGTCTCTCTCCTTCTCCTTACCTTCACTCCTAAGGGTCCCACATTCCTCCTGCCCCCCAAAACATCAGAGGTGGTTCTTCTGGCACCTCATGGCTCTGCTCCTTGCTGGTCCCTGTGCTGGCAGAGGGGTGCAGGGAGAGGAGCTGGCTCCCCAGGGCAGGATTGCTGCTGGATGGGCAAGGTCCACCCCATCCATGGTGCTGCTGATGGCCGGGGCCAGGGGAAGGGCTGAACCCCTGGTGTGACAAGTGCCTGCCCAGCCCAGCTGGGTGGTTCAGAGGCAGCCCTGGGTGAAAAGATGGTGCTGGGACTGCTGTGAGTTGGCAAATGTGCTTGCTCCTATCTTTGGATAACACTGAGAAGATGAAGAGGAGGAGGGGATGGGGTTTTTAGCTAGAAGGGTTTTACCCTGCTTCTAGAGACTTTTGCTCTGCCCCCAGGAAACAGAGATTCCATGCACAGCTCTGAGGTTCTGCCTCTTCCCCACTGCCTCCTGGGCAATAAAAGCAGAACTGGGTGTCTCTTCATTTGCACAGCTCACCTTTTTTTTTTTTGGCAGGGGGGGCCAAAAAGATAATCTATTTAATCCTACCATATCCTCCATGAGACGCAGCTTCCTACATCAGTTCTGTGCCCCTGAGGGTAAAGAATTATTCAAGGCATCAAGCCTGACCTGGATTTTGTGTGATGTGATCGCATCCAGAGCATGGAAATCCATGCGATCAAATGGCAAATCTCTGAGCCTTGGCAGATATGCCTCCTGCTCTGCAGAACTATGTTGCCATGGCTACATCTCAGTGTGAGCGTTTCTCTCCTTATCTCAGCGTCTTTTCTCCTGCCAGGGTTGCTGCCTGTGCTCGAAGCCCACCGTGCCACGGGCAGTGCTGGGCTGGGCACGGCAGCAGCACAGGGGCAGCGGGGAGTGGGTCACAAACTCACCCCACTCTGAATCTGAGGCGGGTGAATTGCTGCCAGCGACTCCTTAAATGGGAAAAAAGTGAACCCAGCAAGGGTTTGAAACACCTGTCAGAAATGCTGCTTCTGTTTACGGCTTGAGGAGAGAGAAAGTGAAAAGCAGAAGGGAGGGGGTTGGATGGGGAGCTGGGAAACGCGAGCTCCAGCTCTGCCCTTCCTGGTGCTCCTCTCCCTGCTGCAGTGCCCTGCACCGACGGGGTGACAGTCACCTGCCACCTAAAGGCAGCTCGAGATTTACAGATGAAAGCCACTGAAAGTGCGTTTGGGGCTGTTGCACTTGTCTGAGAGCTGCTCCTTTGTCACGCAACAATGCTTGCGGGTTTCTGTCACAAAAACAGCCCAGATGTGTTTACAGGCTGCAAAGCAGAAATAGAGGAGCACTGGCAGAGTAATGGGGGGTGTTTGGGGGATGTCACTGCTGGAGGGGCCTGAGCTCCCCTTGACTGAGCATGAAAACTTCCTCTAAGACCGTGGGACCCAGAGCATGGATGTCAGGGTTGGAAAGCCCAGGGTGGCTCTGGCTGGGGAGAACAAGAGCCCCCAGAGCTTTACTGGGAGGAGGATGTGGGGCTCCCACTGCTCTGCTTAAGACAACTGGAAGCAAAACTCAGCATCTTCACAGGATGTTTGTAGTGCCAGGTTGGTCCCTGTTTGATTCTAGGGTTTGTACTTTTCCCAGCCATCCCCACTGAGCATGTGTTGTCTCATTTGGGGACATTCGGAGTGAGAAATGAGTACATCTGCTGGCCAAAGGAATTGTGCACAGAGGAAAAATCAGGCTGCCCCTGGTTAAACCCTACTAACTGCATTTCAAACTGCCCTGTCCTGTGCCACACGTGCCTCATCCCTGCTGGATGTATCACCAGCTGCCCATATTTTGCCAGGCAGCTTCTTTCAGTTTTGGGGAAGCTCATGGCTCGTGCCCTGCAGCAACCAAGTCTCAAACACTGCTCGTGCTGCAGCAGGGGGGAAAGGCTCTGCATGGGGAATGTGAGCTTCAAAAAGCTGCTTTGGGCATAACTGTCCCCCAGGAAGGTGTCTGTAACCCTGATCTATGGGGGCTGCAGAGGCAGAGGTGGCTTCTCTTCCTTTTCGGCTCAGTTGGAGCAACGATAGTGGCTGCAGTGACAGAGCAGGGATGGCAGTGAGGATGGAGGGATGGCAGTGAAAAAGCAGGGATGGCAGTGACAGAGCAGTGATGGCAGTGAAGGTGCAGTGGTGGCAGTGACAGAGCAGGGATGGCAGTGAAGGTGCAGTGGTGGCAGTGGCAGTTCAGTGGTGGCAGTGACAGAGCAGTGATGGCAGTGAAGGTGCAATGGTGGCAGTGAGGGTGCAGTGATGACAGTGACAGCTCAGGGATAGCAGTGACAGCTCAGGGATGGCAGTGACCATGCATTGATGGCAGTGGAGCTGCAGTGGTGCTGCTGCAGAGCTCCCATCCCCTCTGCCAGCATCTCCTCCCCCTTGGTGTGCACAACCAGTGTTTCAGGGCTGGGGATGGAAGTTCCTCAGCATCAAGGATGGAAGAAATACAGGTGAGCACTTTGGGCAGTTGGGATGAATCCTCTTCCCCTGCTCTCCAGATTTCTGGAGTTTCTCCTGAAATCCAGAAGGCAGGTAGAAAGGATGTGTGTTTTCTTCCTCTTCTGGTTTTAATTGTGTATTCTAATAAGAAACTGCAATACAGGCTCTGATTAAAGTCGCCTTGTGCTGCCAGACTTGCTGTGTTTGATAGAAACCCCAGAAAATCCCCTGAACCGCAATGTGGGAATCCAATTCTTTTCAGTTGATGAGACTGTAAACACATTTCCTTGGATTTGCAAGAACCATAGCAGGAGTTTCAATCATATGAATAAAGCAAAAAGAATATCTGATGGGGAATATTCCTGCTTTGCATATTCAAAACTTGCAGCCTTCTTCTTAGGCAGCATCTTTTCAAAGGAATGAGCCATAAAGAGGCAAAGATGCATTGCCCAGGGGATTTAGGCAAAGAGCCTCCAAAATTAGCACAGTGAGGGGTGGGGAGGGGGATGTTCTCTCCATCAGATTTGAAATGTCCGAGTTAGATACTGGATTAGGAGCCCAGGTGCCACTGCTGGTGGCCAGTGGTGTCTCTGTGTTCAGCTCTGCCCCCGGTTCAATGCTCAGTGACCAGAGGGATCTTCAAAATTTAACTTAAAACAGCCTTGGGTTGGGATGAAGAGTCTGTGCTCCTGGGGGTAACTCTGCCATTCATCTTAGGTTGAGCTGAGCCCCCAAATTTTGGTACTTCCTGTTTCACTCAAAGTGGGGGCATTTCCCTCTCAAGCAAACCGTCCTGGTGGCTTCAGTAGAAGAGAGCTCTAATTAAAAAAATAATCTGACCCATGGTGTTTGCTATTGAATGAGAAATCCCATAATACCAGATACCCAATGCTTTTTTTTTTCTTCTCTTTGAACCCTAAAAAACAATTGGCAGCAGCTGATTCTATAAATGAATCCTATTTTGGTGAGAAAGTTTTTGCATTTCTGAGGTAATTTTCCTGTCTCTTGTGTTTATGTTCCTTTACCAGCTGGCCTTGCAGAGTCCCTGTGTGGCTGGTTGAAAAATGTGTCTAGTTACACTTCCCTTCCCTGTGCCCTTTGGGAATGCTTTTTTAAAACAAAACAACCCTTTTCCAGACTTTCACCAATTTTCTTGGTCAAAGCATATTCCAAAAGCAAAGCTCTCATCTCAGCTCCTCTGAACTTCATGAAAACAAACACTAACTCAGCTTTTCGTTTATCTGCACGCAGAAATCTGCAGCAATTTTGACAAGTCAAAATATTTCCCTTTTTAGTACCGTGGCAAGTCCTGATGAGAGTTCTGTTTATTCCACGCAGACAATGAGCAGGGAACAGCGTGAGGAAGGCTGGCTGCTGGTGTGATAACTCCTTCCCTGATGAAGCCTGTCCCCTATCTTGGTTTGGCACTGAAATGCTGACTTCAAGGCCTGTTGGTATCTCTTGCCTTTTGCCGTACAAACTCCTTAATGTGCAGGAAATTGTACATATGCAAATGGGGGGGCGATAAGCAGCCGGCTGGCCCTGCATTGATCCCCTGGCATTTTGGCTCCTTCCCACTTTCCACCAGCTCTGCCCGGGCCACTTTTCCGGAATCCGCTTGATCGGAGCATCTTACAAAGCCTTAAATGGGAGATAGTAGCATTTCTGATCTCATTTTCCAGTATTTCAGCTGTGCCATAATCTATTTACCACACAATTTGTGTCACTTTGATAAGCGGCTGCTTCAAGACTGCATTTATTAAAATCAAGAGCAGGGAGAGCTTTCAAGTCTCTCAAGTGTTGTAATAAATGTTTGAAATTAGTCATTACAGTGTTTGCCATGGTTCATATCATAGACTCTATCTAAATGACAAATGATCACAGCCTGGACATGCACCTTTTTTTTTTTTGTGGTGGTGGTGGTGGTGGTGCATTTGCAGTGGGATGGGATAAGGTTGGGATAACCCAACCCAAAACTTCCTAAGTTGGAGCAGGATGGAAGGGGGGAGTGGAGAAGAGTGAAAGTTTCACTGGGAAACCTTATCAGAGGCTCAGGGCAATGGCTTTGAGCAGAGAAGTGCTGGCTCAGCTCTGACTTTCCTGGCTAGAAATGAAATAAATCTGAAAAACAGCCAAAAGCCCCAAGAAGAGGCCGTGCAGGTTTTGCAGTGCAGATCAGTTGGGTGGTACCGTGGTGTTTGGATTATGCAAAGTTCTGCTCTTCCCCCATCAAACAGCTCCAGGATGCAAATTCACCTTGTTGCTCAGTTACAAACAGCTTCTTAATGCGCTTGCCTGGCCACGGGATGTGCTGATGTGGTCATTTAATAATTAAAAAAAAACCCCAAACCCCCTCAAAAATCAAATTAAAAATCCTCTTTTCTAAGTGCAGTTCTCTGTGTGTGCGTGTATATATTCACACATATATAGGCACAGACGTATTAAACACATACGGCACAGAAAAGAGACAATTATTAAGACAAATATTCTGTCTCAATTCATTTTGTTCTTCATTTTCCCATCAGGAATGTAATAGCTGAATTTATAGTGTTGAGCCTGGGCTATAAATTCCATTATTTTCAGTGACTATATCAATTACATCCCTTGAAAGGGACCCCAAGGCAAGGGGAGAAAATTGGAGACAAAAATCTTCGGAAGGGAGGATGCAGGAGGCAGAGGGGAGAACCATCCCCTCCCCTGTTTTCTCCTCACTCATTACCCATAACCAGCACCTTGTCCCTGCAATAAAAGCTCGCTGAGCTCCCTGGTGCTCCAGCTGGCACCCACAACAGAGCAACTCTGGTGACAAGTGTGTCACTGAGGAAATAATTGCAGTGCCACACACACAGGTGCTGACTCAAAAGGGGAGCAGGAAATGGTCTTGTCTGAATAGAAATGGTATTTATTTTAGAGAAATTCATTGTCAGGGAAGGAAAAAAAAGCTTTTTTTTTTTTTTTAAGGAACTGAGCAAACTACTCATCTCCTGTCCTTGAGCTGAAAATTATTTTTGTGGTTTTTTGTTTTTTGGTTTTTTGTTGGGTTTTTGTTTTGTTTTGTTTTTGTTTTTTTGGGTGGTTTTTTGTTTTTGTTTTGTTTTGTTTTGTTTTTGTTTTGTTTTGGTTTGTTTTTTTAATCTTGTACTGGGACGGCCTTGGAAAAGGGAAAGCACACTTCCAAAGAGCAGAGTGCTGAGATGAGAAGTTGTTTCTTTAGCAACTTTTAAAAGAGATTTTACTATTTCCTCTTCTCTCTTAGTGCAAGTGATCGAGCTGGCTCGTTTTGTTTCAGTGGGATTGGTTTTATTTTCAAGCACCAAAGTCCCTTCTGGCCTGTGGAAGGCAGAGCAGAAACTGAGGGAACCCTTGAGCAGGAACCTCACCTGTTAACACACAGGAGAAGGAGCCTGTGCCTGCTGCTGCAGAGCTGGCTGGTGCTGCAGGCCCAACATGGTTTGAAACCTTGTCCCACATGTATGCCAAGCTCAAACTTCTTCATGTTCCAGAAAAATATCTCGTTAATATTTCCAAATGGCAGAGGCTGCTGGGCTTCCCTCTCACTGCAGGGCAGAGATGTGCAGGGCCCAGCTGGGTATTTATTTTCTGCACTGGAGCTGTATTATCTCAGTGTCCATCTAATGGCCCTCAGCATTGCTCCTTAGCTCCTCACCCAGAGCTTCACACCCTCAGAACATTTATTAGCAGTTTCCTCTGTCATTTAAATGGCTGCATCACTTTAAACTGCTTCAATCTCCCTCCCTCCTTCATAGACTCCTCAAGTGACTTCCTTGGGCAGAAGGGATGAGAGTTGCCAGATGTACCTTCCTCTGCTGGAAATGCTAAATGATGCCTTCGGGCATTGGATTGGTCTTCCAAGTGGTGAAATCCCCAGTCAGAAACAGAAATTCCTGTTTGTCCCCAGTGCATCCTCTCTGTGCCTGGTCTCCCTGGGAGCTGGGAGAGCAAATGCCTGGAGGAGGAGGAGGGAGATTGTGTCCCTTGGAAATAGGAGGCTCAGGAAAGGGCAGCACAATCTTGGAACTTGTGCTCCAGCCCCTTTTCCAGCTCCATTCTCTACTCTGGACACACTCCAGCCCATGTCCTTGCTGGGGTCCAGAACCCAGGTGTGAGCACGGTGGGACAGTCACTGCCCCGCTCCTGTGGCCACGTCAGGGCTGGTACCAGGTGCCATTGCCCTGCTTGGCCACCTGCCTGGGCACTTATCCAGCTCTGACCCTGGTCCTGAGCTGTCCTGGTGTCACCCGTGTCCCTTCCAGCTCTCTGCTACCCTGGGCCCCTCTGCACCTTTCCTTGTGCGTGTTTATTTTAACTATGCTGTGGTCAGAACACTAAAAAACATTGAATAAGAAGAGTTATTTGGTTTCTCCATCAATAATTTCCTTCCTCCTCGTGCTGTGCCCTTCAGTTGCTGTTGAGACTTTCACCCATGTCACAGATTCTACTAAATCCTGTCTCCTCAAGCTTAGCTAATGACAAATGCTCTATGGAAATCTGGATGAAACCTGCTGCATCTCATTTGCCTGGAAAATCTCTCAAGGAAAGACAGCAGGTTGGAGGGGTGTGGAATGTTGTGCTTGTGATAAATAGTGAACTTAATGAAGATTGCTGATGGACAGCAGTGTGTGCCGGAGCCTTTTGTTTCCCCCAGTGTAAGATGGATGGTGGTATCCAGGATTTCCTCCGTGGTTTTGCCTTGCAGGGTTGTCCACCCTCTGCTCCTGAGCAGGAGCTGCCAATTTGTGCCAATAGCAATTTCCCACCTCCCCCATTCCTCCTTTGAGGGAGTTGATCTTGAGATATTTTTTTAATACGTTAGTTTATAATTAAAGGGTATTGTATTAAGACCGTTAAGATACGACCTGCCTTACCTCCATAAATACTTTTTTTTTCCCCCCTACTTGCCAGGAAGGCTTTAAAAACATCCACTTGGAAATTCATGCAGATGATATTTAGACATGCAGATATGCACTCCTGTTTTGCATGAATGTTTGACCTTGGGCAGAGCTGTTCAATGCAGGATGGATGTGTTGTGGCTGCATTTAATCATCTGAAGCAGAGATGAAGCCTTGAAAAACCACATAGACCCAATTCCCAATTCCCAGCCTCTGGATGGTAATGAACTTCTGAGAAATAGCTAATCAATAAATTGAACAAAAGACTCAGGCAGCTAAACCACTTTGTCAGGGCCTTAATTACAATTGCAGAAATAAATCGGGAGGGGGGTGGTGGTGCTTGGGAGCCTTTGCCAGACAAAACGAACCCTTCACTCTCTCGAGGTAACCCTTTGCAAACTGAGCAGCCTGGCTTGGTGTCAGCGCTGTGCCTTTGTGTGTGTGTTCACAGGGGGGTCTGAACGGGGAAAATGACCCAAAACAAGCTGCTGCAGGCCGGGCTGGGCTGTCCCTGACCTCTGAAGCTGCTGCGGTGAGATTCCGCTCAGCAGGACGGCTTCTCCTTCCCCCTGTGCACCGGGAGGGGATGAGGATGATCCAAAGCAGCAGGCCATGCCAGGGCAAGCCGGGCTGTTTCACATGGGGAGGAAGCTGAAGATTTAGGACCAGATGCAGCCAGCAGGATCAGGAAGGACATCTGAGGACAGCCAGGAGAGGTGGGAGGCAGGCCAGCAGCCCACCTTACCCCGCGGTGTCAGCAGTGCCAGCCCTTGCCAGCAGCAGGAGTGATGGAGCTGGGGAAGGCAGAGCCGAGGCTGCCGGGGCAGCCCGGGGAGGCTCTCCTGTTCCTGGCTCAGTTATAGCAGCAGGCATTTCACGTGCCTGTCTCCTGGCAGCTCGTGCTGCAAAACAAAGGGCTGGAGCCTTGGGGATTGCCTGGCAGACGCGGGGTTTGCCTGAAGAAATATTGCAGGATAACAGCGTGGCCGGGGTGGGTGTGTGTGCCAGAGGCTCAGGGGGCACATGGTGACCTGGGAGAACAAAGATCTTGAGGAGCTTGGAGGGGTAACTCAGTAGTCTGGGCGCTGTGGTGCTCAGTTACTGTTTAGGGACGCAGAGAAGTGGGAATGCCTCAAAGGAGGGTGTTTTTGGGAGTGTTTACTATTGGACAGAACAGAATGTTTCCTGGGACAGATTTAAACGCTGAGCAAGGTGCAAGGAGATGGATTGTGTCCCATGTGAGATGCTTTTCAGCCTTGCAGGGAAGTTGGTTGGTAACAGGCTCGCTCTCCTCCTCTCCCTCACCCTGCACGCCCTTTGGGCTTGGCAGAAAGGAGCATTTTTTTGTTTCCTTAACAAAAATCCCTTGTAAGACGGGGTTTCCTCTGGGGCTGCTCACTGCAGGTGGGTGGCTCCAGGAGCTGGGACCCTCAGGGCTAAGCAGAGCTTGGCCACCTTCTACTGGAGGGCGGCCACCAGCTGCAAGAGCTCAGAGTGTGCTGGGACCACAGCACCCCATTCTGCTGTTACTGATGCTGGGGATCCCCATCAAACAGAATCCCAGAGCCCAGGTGCTGTCCTGGGGGAGAGTTTTGAGGCAGTGGTTGTGTCCTGCAGCATCACTGTGATTCCCAGCAGCACAAGGCTGGGGGTGGCAGCAGTGCAGGCTGCAGGTGCTGCACCTCCAGGACGCAGTTATCCCCCAAAGCAGGGCGAGGACAGCCCCTTCTCCTGCTGGAAGTGGGTCAGTTGTGCTGGCCTGCAGCAGTGAGAAACCTGGTTGTGTGTGAATACTCCTGAACTCGTAAGAGATCTCCATGGCTGGGGGAAATGTGAATTAATTTTCGTCTCGGGAACCCCACCCCTCAAAACTTAACACCAGGGTCTGCAAAAGAACAAACCCCAGGTGATATAAACCCCATAGCATCTCCTGTTGTCAAACTCCAGCACATTTTAGGGTTTTTCTGGCTCAGGGCCTTGCTGAAGGAGCATTTAGCACTTCTGCCTCCCTGCCAGCCTGGCCCCTGCTCCCTGCCTTTCCCACGGAGCCCGGGAATGGCTCTGTAATGAGGCAGCAGGTGACATGAGGCTGCTGGGAATAAGGATGTCTTTCTGTGAGCTGCTGTGCCTTTGTGCCCAGGTTCTTCCTGAAGCAGCAGATAAATCTCCATCCCAGCACAGCGGGGATGCTCACAGAGCAGTCCCCAGGACATGAGTGAGCTGCTGCTGTCGGCGCTGTGTTTACTGCACAGATAAAATATTTACAGCTCCATCTTTGGTGGGAGATGTGGCTCGTCCAGGCCTCATGAAGGTCAGGGGAAAGTCAGTAAAATTTATTGACGGTTTATGGCACTTGTGTGCTGCAAAGCAAGGTTACAGTGTTATACACCTACAGCTGGCAGGCAGGGAGGGCTGGAGGGAGGCAGGAGGGAGAGGAGAGCAGCTCAGGGTGCATCTCTAGGCCTGGGTCCCCAAACCTGGGTGTTATTGCTAATTAAATGATAAGCTCCAAGTAGCAGAGCACATGCAGGGCTCCTAACAGGCTGCAATCCCACATCCCAGCAGCTGAGCAAGTGATGTTTTTGCTGTGCTGGTGCCGAGTCCTTCAGAGGGACAGGGTTTGTGTCTGTGGCTCTGTGTGCACTGGTGTTTGTGTGGGGAAGTGGAATTTTGCGTGGAAAGAGTGGGTGAGCCACGTCTGCCCCTCACTTCTCGTTAATTCTGATTTCTGCCAGTAGCCTAGAACTGGGACTGCATTGTACTGCATGTGACAGGAATAATCAGAATGAAGGTGGCTTCTGTCTCGGGGAGCTGGGAGCCCTCTGGACACACAGGGGCCTTTCCCTGAGAGCAGCTAGGACAGTCTTGAGTTCCCTGGTGTCTGCAGCCTGCTGTGGGCTGGGAAGGCATCCTCCTTCCCTCTGGGCTGGTCCTGCACCCCGGGAACTCTTTGCTTGACTCTCCTCTTGCCCTGAAAGGCTGTGAGCAGATGGATGGGGGTTTGTGCCCCTCGTGCAGGTGCAAAGGGAGCCGAGACACCGAGGCAGCAGCCCCGGGAAGGCTCAGGTGTGTTTCCCAGGAGAGCAGCCAGGATGTAACACCCGTGTCAGGTGTCACAGCCCACAGAGAACGGGCTGGGGGTCCGTCTGCAGCGGGGGGATTTGCTTCGCACTCCTTGCATTTCCATTTGGCACCTCCTGTCCCCCCCCTCCGTGTGTTTTGCCTTGCAAATAAATGGGAAAAGCTACCTGCGGGAGAGGACACGGTGTTCCAAACCTCTCCTGGAACACAGCAGCTCCCGGCTTTGCTATTTTGCAAAATGATTTGCGTTTCCATGAAGAACGATAAAAAACAGGTGTTGGGGGCTCTTGGTGCCTCTTCTCATCGGGTTCTGTGGCAGGAATAAGCTCAGGGGTGGCTCTGGCAGAGCAGGGGCTGGCCAGGCTGGTTTGGGGGTCAGGGCAGAGCAGCTACAGCGGCCACAGACGCAAAAACCTGACTTTTTCTAAGCCAGACACACCGGGCTCTGGTGGTGGCTCTGCTCCACATCACTGTCTCTCTCTTTTGAGGGCTATGAAGTGTTTATTTCTGAGGCACAGCTTTTCATTTAACAAGGAAGGCTGGAAGTCAGATCAATGAGAAACGCGGGGAGAAGCTGGGAATGAAGTGCTGCCTGTTCCTATCAGCTCCTGGGCCTGTTTATAACCTGATAATAGAAAGGCTCCTCTGTGATCTTATTGCTGAGAAGGTTGGAGCCTGAGCATGCCACAAAAAGCCCAAGCAGCCTGGGTGGTGGGAACACCCCGTGTGCAGCAACTGGGAAGTTAAAACTGGCCTGGAGTTCCCGCTGGGATGTGGGCATATCCCTGCAAATTCCCTCTCTCTCTTTCCCTGACCTCACCCTAAAGCATCATCTGCTGGAAACCGAGGGTGTCTGTCTGCTCTGCTGCTGGGGAAAGGAAATCTTGAGAACATTTGACAAAGAACGCGGAGTTGAAATTAAATATCGTAATGATATAAAACAGTAAGCAGATCTGCTTGACAGCCTTGACAGCTATTTGTTATAGAAAACAGCGTTTATGATGTCAGTCCTATAAGGGAATGTGTTTGAATTAAAATAATTACAGCAGATAGTACAACAAAGACTCCCTGTAGTCAATCATCCTTCACAAATACACTGTACAAAACCTTCCCAAATGAGTGAAGGAAACGTGGGGACTGCAGCCTGGCAAATAAATACCAATAAGAAGCTGCACCACCAAGTCAAGAGGCTGCTTTCAGTCATCAAATTTCCTTCTCTTTTCAACCCTAAGGGAGACAAATGAGGATTTTAAAAATTAGTATTATTTTATATACTTGCCCTTCCAGCTTCCACCTACTTCCAGACAGGGAATTGAAAATCTTTCTGGAAGGGATGCAAAGACTCTTTCAGCTGTTGGGATATTTCTTGTGTTCCTCCTCTCCATGTATCCACTGCATAGTTTCATGTTTTTCAAGGACATCACATTGATGAGTTTTCTGCTAAAAAAATACCCTGCAAAATGCCTTTCCTCAGTACCTGCACACCTCATGCAGCAGTTTCTTGTGGGCAGAGCTGGTCAGAACAAGATAAAATTAAGACAGTCTAACAGTTCCCAATATTGAGTATAAAGTCTTGGCCTGCAGTTGTACAGGCTCCACTTCAGCTGTCATCAGATCTGTGGGTTTCCTTCGGCTTGGGCAAAACAGTTTAATTACCTTCCAGGAGACTTGGGGGTGGGGGGAAATCTTTGCTGTACACATTGAGGGGAAAAAAAAAAAAAAAGAACAAGAAGAAAACAAAGAAAACAAGAAAAAGCAGAACACTGTGGTGTCCAATGTCTGAAAACGTCCTGTCTGTCTACGACACACAGCAGAACCCAAGCCTTGCCCACGGAGGGTGATCCTGCTGCTCTGATTTTCTGCTGAGGAAACCACTTGAAATTGCAGCTTTTTACTGTTTTGGAATAATGAATTTCGCAATTTTCTCAGAGAAATGTTAGCATTGAACATCTGAAGACAGTGGAGAAATTGTACTTTCCAAACACGCTTGAGCTTTGTGTCTTGTTTTTAACTGAGTTTTGGGATGCTCTGAGTATTCATGGTTGTGTACCTTCCCCTGAAATTGATGCTCTTTTGCTAAAGAGCAATTTGTTCTTTTGCCCCTAAATTAAGGGGCTCTTTTGCTGAGGAGTTGAGTCTAGTTTTATTAAAACCCCCAAATTTTTACCCTTCCAACTTCTGGGTTATATCACATGTAAATTGCCCAGCAAGTTGTATAAAATGAGGCGGCCGAGGTACTTTTCTTCCCTGGGAATTTCGAGTGTTTTGCAGGTTTGCAACACTGGCACATTTTGTCAGCACTTTGGAGCCCCTGCATAAAAAGCAATTACCGGCGTTCCTTTCTCTCCTTTCTTTTGTTCAGCCCTTCCCAGCAGCTCAGATCTGAGCTCTGCGCTGCCCAGCTGGTGTTTTCACAGGTGTGCTGGGCTGGAGTGCAGAGTCCGAGGGAACAAACCAGGAGAGAACAAACCCGCCGTGAAAGGAGCAGAGATAACATCGCATTGTTTTCCTTCTGCATTCCTGGCTGTTCCCGTTCCCAAGAAATGCTGTCCCTACCTCTCTTGCCTCTGCATGTCTCCTGCCAAATAGTCTCTTTATGGCTTAATCCTGCTCTGGAGGTTTGACAAATGAAAAGAGACACCCAGTAAAAACAAAACAAAAATTTAAAAGTTGGTGCTGCCCTGTTTTCTCTGAGTGCTTTAAAGTGAGAGAGCTTCAAGCAGTGGCCTGGGGATCTTCTGGGGCTCTTCTGGTGTTTTGTTAACCAAAAGGAGGGAGCCTGGCCCTCTTTGAGCCCAGAATTTGCACGGGTGACGCCTGCATGAGGAGTTTCCTCTACTCCCCTGGAAGATGGGAAGGTTGGCAATCTGCCTCCCATCTCAGCTCTGCAAAAAGCAGCAAGAGAGCTCCATAACCAGCAAAGACATCCTGCCTGACTTTGCATTTCTTGGCTGCACGTAGTTCCAGTGAAACCCTCAATATCATTTGAATGCTGGGTGGGTTGAGATTTTTCCTTCTTCTTCTTCTTCTTTTTTTTTTTTTTTGGTGCATAGTTTAATTACAGTGAGGCTGTGCACTGACTCTCCATTAATAATACAGTAAATTTCAGCAGCAGATTAAATTTCTCTAAAGTAGTAAATTGCAGGGGAAAGTGGAGGAAAGTCATGGTCGAGGAAAATAAGTACATTATAGGTCCTTTATTAGATAGCAGCCCATGGCATCAGGCAGACGGGTTCTTACAAACACACACATATGAGAAAAACAGGGGCTGCATCAATCAGCTTATCAAAATCACTTAAAAGAAATGGGCTTCTGCTGAATGTGTGGAGTGCAATAAAACACCAGTGTAACGCTGGACGTATATTAACTGGCACAGAAAGATTATGACATGTCCATTACTGAGCTTCCCCTTCCTGCTGGCTGCACAGAGGGCCAGACTCCTCCATAATGTGCTCCTCAACCTCCTCCTCCCCTCCCAAATTTATTTTATTACCCTTGTTATGGGCAGGCACACTATAAAATGACATTAGAGGCAGAACAGCCACACGAGAGATGCTGACTCTGCCCCGAACATCAAATGTACTTCATAAGGGCTATGTAAATATTTCACTAATCTGGTGCCATCTGAGAGCACAGAGGAAATGAAAATGGGTGAAAGCCCTGCTCAAGCACTTCTTATCCCCTGCTGGTCCCCTCCCAGCACCCTTGGGCTCTCCAGAGCCCATCCTGCCCTGCTCTGGGGTTTGGGGAGGCCGTGGGTTGGCCAGCAGCTGGTACCTGGGCAAGGTTTGGTGGAGATGATGGCAACCCCTCGACCATGGGCAGGTGAGAGTTTTCCATGGGAGCCTCCCAATGCATTAAAACTTCAGTGAATGTTAATATTGGGTGTGATGTGTGTGCACAGAGCTGGCAGGGGAGGGAGCAGCTGGGACACCCAGGGGTGGGGCAGCAGCTCAGGCTCTGAGCCCTTTCTCATCAAACTCATTTTACATGGAGGTGCCAGCGCTTTCCTGGATGAATAATCCAGATTATAAAACACCACTTCTTATCTTTAGGAAGTATTGAAAGGAAGAACTGCTTGGTCTACTCCAGCCAAATGGGCTGTGCCAGCAGGGACACGGGGACAGGAGCCTTGGGACAGGCAGGAACATGTGTGCTGGATAGGTGAGACACCAGAGGAGATGTGTGTGTATATATACATATATATGGGAAAAAAAAAATTTAAAACCACTTTTTGGCCCCAGCAACTCCACTTAAAATCAAACAAGAGATGAAGGAATTTTTCAGCCCAAATCATAAGAGACCCTGGGGGGGGACACAGGATTATGGACACTTATAACTAATGCAAAATAAACAAGGCAAAATTATATGTAATTACTCCTAAAGTCGTTTGCTTGTTTCAGTAATTGACCTGTGCATTCTTTAATCTTTAATGCTCCTTTAAAATTCAGCCTCAGGGACTCATAACATTTATTGACGTTTGTCATGGTTAAAGCTCTGGAGGAACTGGGCTTTATTAGAAGTCTTCAAAGAAATATCAATTTAGGGATAAGCAGCATTAATATTTTGTACACAACATCATCTGCTTAGAAAGCTTTACTAGATTCCTTTATGTCTTAGAAAAAGATGGCCAAAAAGGGCAGTGCTGGGAGTGGCTTAGCACAGAACCCGCTGCTGCTACTTTAGTGGGTTTGATTAATAAAGGCACGAGGTTGTGCTTTAATAAAATTTAAAAGGTTGATGCAGGAGACAGTGATGTGTCTGTTCATGGTGGCAGGAGAGTTTTGTCCCAGGCTGGGTGCAGAGAGGAGCAGCAGGAGTGCAGCTGGGGGAGCGATTCTCTCTGACACAGCCTCGCTGTGTCACCTTGCCAAGTGTCACTGGCGTTTCCCTTCTGCAGAAGCCGTGTCCTCCTCTCCCTGTCACGGGCTGTGAAACCCACAAACCCAGTCTGGAGGCTCTGCACATTTCTGAGTGTCCCCTGGGCTGGTGGGAAGTTTCTGTTGTTTGTTCCCGCTCAATTTTTTTTGTTGGCGAATATTGTGCAAAAAAAACCCCCAACCGAACTGGGGGGCACCAGCAATTACCAGCCTGGCTGAAACCTGTTGTTTTTGCCATGTGGGTGAGTGAAAAATCCTTGGGTATTTCTCATATTTTAATATTTCTCATATGAGGGGATATTGCAAAGAGCCCAGAAAGTTTGTGCCTTTGCTCCTTTCACAGGTGCTGCTCTTTGCCAGGTACTGCAGATCTGCCTTGACAGGTAATGGCTTAGGAGCAGCAGGCAGTTCAGAGAATCCCAGAGTGGTTTGTGTTGGAAAAGCCCTTTAGGATTATCTCATTCCATCCCCTGCCATGGGCAGAGGCACCTTCCACTATCCCAGGATGTTCCAAACCCCATCCAACCTGGGCTGGACACCTCCAGGGATGGGACAGCCACAGCTTCTCTGGGCACCCTGTGCCAGGCCCTCCCCACCCTCACAGGGAAGAATTTCTTCCCAATATCCCATCCAACCCTGCTCTCTGTCAGATTGAAACCATTCCCCGTGTATGAGTTTGCTCAGTTCCCGGCAGCAGCTGACATCTGTGCTTCCCTGAGTGGACAAGGGGGACATGGGATCCCCTCCGAGCAGCCCCTGGACTGTTCCCTCAGGAGCAGACCCTGCCTCCTGCCCAGGGTTCTGTGCCTGCTCCTCAAAGGCTGCCTTCAGATACCAGAGGTGGGGGTGCACCAGTCTCCCACCTTCCTGAGGCTTCCTCATTGGCAAAGGCTCTTGCTAAAAATGGTTATTTTGCCATCCACTGTCGGGTTGAGCTTCCTCCAGCTTTGGCACGAAGAACCATTTTTCTCTTTCCTTCCTGGGCTCAGTCAGGCCACCCACAACCATTTGAGCTTCTTGTTGATTTTCTTTCTCTCCCTCTGTCCTTGGATTCCTTCTCTATGAAACCAGTGAAACGATTGTGGGGCCGACTGGAAACCCCTCTGACACTGAAAATGGGGCTCAGCAAAGGCCATTTCTGAGGAATTTGTCCTGTTTTCATCTGAAGCGAAAATAATCCAAGTGTTTTGTTAAAGAAATGAGAGCTTTCACAATTGTTATATCTGTGGTGCTGTTGCAGTGAGGGACTTGTGTTTAGATAGGGGCCAGATTGGAAACTCACGTGACTGAGTAGTCATTTTCAGAAATATTTGGGTAGCGGCCAGCCAGGCTCCTGGTGGGTGTAAGGGTTGGGGACATCAGCAGCACCCTTAGAGAGCTTAAATTCGGTCTCTCTTTAGCTGTGCCCGCCTCTCCACCTGGTGTGACAGCAGATGAGCTGCCATCAGGTGATGTTTTTTGAGGCGAGGGATTCTTTTTTGTCTTTCAGGGAGGAGACAGCTTCTCCCGCCCGCGCCTGGGCAGTGCTGCGCCAGAAGAAGGCTTCCAGCAGAGTGGCAGAGTTGAGCTGCCTCTCGCATTAAACACCAGAGATTTCATTAAATGGCAGAGGAGGGAGCTTGTGTAGAGGGGAGGCTCACCCCAGAGACATTACAGATTGTCTCATGCTATTTAAGTGGGCTAAAATTAGAGGGAAAGAATCTGCGGCTAATTGGACTTGTGCATTAATCATAGTCTGCTGCTGGAGTACTTCACCCATTAGAATGTGTTAATTTGGTAATTACAAGGTGAGGGGGAGGTCTCTCTTTGTAATCCAAAGCCCTTCTTCATGCTTACTGCACATATCAGAAACAGGTACAGCGAGAGGCTGGAGGATTACGGTGTGGGGGTCCCTATTACCACCTCCCACCCCACCCGTGAACACACACAGGCTCCCCAGCTCCAGACACCCATAATTAAACTGGGTTAGATATTGGGAGCAGAAGGTCCTTCATTCCAGTTAACAGGTAATTAATTGTATCTCAGTTTCCACTGTAATTCCCCCCCTCCCTTGTTATAAGAAATAATGTAAATGTTCAGTGGCCTCCCGTGTCTGGGAGGGAGGGGCTTCTCCTTGCTCCTTTTTTCCTTGAGGCTTTTCCTTGTTCCTCTGAAGGGTTTGGGGAGCTGGAGGTGGGCCTGGAAGAGCTGTCCCTGTCTCTGTCCCCATTGCAGAAGTCATGGATTTGCAGGCATGATCCTGCGGCTGGGATGAAATGGGTTCATTTCATATATCCCACAGATATCAGGAAGAAAGTTTTACAGTGAGGGTTGTGAGGCCCTGGAAAAGACAAGCTTGTCCAGAGAAGCTGTGGCTGTCCCATCCCTGGGAATATTCAGGGTCTTGTTGGATGGGCTCTGAGCAACCTGGTGTCATGGAAGGTGTCCCTGCCCATGGCAGGGGGTGGGCTCAGATGACCTTTAAAAATCCCTTCCAACCCAAACCACTCGGTGATTCCATGACTCCAAGCCGTTCACAGATTTACCTTGCTCTTTAGGGCTGCCTTGTCTCCCTCCTGGCAGGTTCTGCTACATTCAGAGGTGCTTTGTGAATCAGGGCAGATGGGAAAATAGAGAAGAGAATTAACAAGACGGAGAACAGGCAGAAAACTCGGGCAGGGAAATGTAAGAGACTAAACACTGAGACAGCTCGTGCAAAATATGGATTTTCTGAGGGATGTAAAACACTAATGAGTAAAAACACTGAGATGTATGTGCTCTAATGAGAAGCAAATCAGACTGGAGCTTGCAAAGCAACGCTGCCTCCAGTGCCTTTATTCTGGCAGCAGGCTCCTTTCCCAGCTCTGCCCTCAGAGATGCTCGGAGAGGAGAAGCCCCTTCACGTGAGATCCCATTTTCCCCTCTCCCTGTCGCTTTGCTGCTTTACCTGTGGGGACAACAGCCTTTCGGGGGGGTGTTTCCACTGCACCTGGAGCCTGGGCAGGGCAATGTTTGCTGGAAGGAGCCGCTGTGCCCACAGAGCCCTGCACAAACCCCGCTGTCGTTCCCAGCCCATTTCCCAGCCTATTTCCTCCCAATTGCAGCTGCTCCGTAATCTCTGCAAAGGTCGCAGCCGCTCGCTGTGAGTGACTTCAGCTGTGATATATTTGTGGGCAGCCCTCACAAACAGTGACCTGCGGTAGTGACCTCCACAAACCACATCATTTTCCACTTGGGCACCTCCAGATTGGTTCTCCGGATCTGCAAGAACCAGAAGGCCAGTTCTGACTCCAGAGCAATAATTTGCTGGCTCATTAGCACTGACTCCTTAAAGGGGCACCTTTAATGTTACTAAGCCTAAAAATGTGACCTGTTTCCCCCCCACTTCTCTGTTATAGCTCCTTGCAAATTCCCTGTCGTTAATCTGTGTGTACTTCTCATCCTTCTACACCTCCTGAAAGATCAGAAGTCATGTGAGCAAAATAAAAAAAGCCTGCCCTCAGATGGGTCTGAATGTTATGTCACAGCCAAACTGAAACCTTTCAGAATATATTTCATTTACTAATGAAGGAACTGGTGGTAGAGGGACACAAAGAGGAGCTCAGCCTTCTCCTGAGGTCTGTCTGCTCTCTGGTGTCACTGTTTGGGATCATTGAAGAGCATTTTGCAATAAAATACTTCACAATAAGCCAATGGCAGGTACCAAGGACAGGAAGCGTGTTTACACAACAGATTTTAATTTTATTAAACTTGTGGAGGGTTGCAATAAACTATAAGAAAAGCAACTGTGGTCAGGCAGCCCAGTTTTTATTAAAAATGATTTGCATTTTCTGAAACCAACACTGGAGTGGAAGGTGTGTGAAGGATCCTTTTAGTACTATAAACTGTGCATGTGGGCTACAGACTGCACCCATTGGAATAAAGTGATTACCACCCTCATTAAGTGGATAAAGACCATTCACTGCCTTCTATTTCGGGGATGACTGATGTGAAGCCACGTTCCACGCAGCGGATGCTGAAGGGATAATTTTGTGGGAACAGATCTATAATGCGCAGTGACGAGGTGTGAAAGGCACTTGTTCTGTGCAAGGCCCTGTGCACATCCAGGCTGAGCTTCTGGACAGAATTAGCAGCACCCAGAGCCATCCCAGGGAGCTGGTGCTCTTCAGTGCCCGTGTGATAACCCAGGGCTGCTCACTGTATGATCACAGAATCATTGGGGCTGGAAAAGACCTTTAAGGCCGTGAGTCAAAGCACTGACCCAGCGCTGCCAAGGCCACCAATAAACCACGTCCCTAAGAGCCACATTTGCAGAGTATTTAAATCATGGTGAGTCCTCCTCTTCCCCTGGCAGCCTCTTCTGGTGCTCAGCAGTGTTTTGGTGAAGAAATCTTTCCTGATGTGCGACTTAAACCTCTCCCGCTGCTACCTGAGATTATTTCTCCTTGTCCTGTTACCTGGGAGAAGAGCCTGGCCCCCAGCTGCCCCCACCTCCTGTCAGGTGGAGAGCAATACATTTGTAGAGAGAAATAAATTTACTCGTCTATCTCCTTTTCTCCCCTGAGGTTCCCCCAGCTAACATCCAGCACTTCAGCTTAGTCTGGCTGAAGCTTTGACTTCATATCTCACCAGAAATGGAGCTATTTCCAGATATAATTCCATTCATTTCTTTTCAGTGAAAAAGCTTTTTTTTTAAATTTTATTTTTAAATGGAGCTCCTCAGAATTATTCAGTTCTGAGAAATTTGTTTCAAAAATGAAAATGAAATTTTGGAATTCTGAATATTCAATTTGTCTTCCTCGTGCTTTTATTATCCACCTCCCATATCTCCGTGTTTTATTTCATGACATCTGACTGGCAGATGTCTGTTACAAAAGGTATAACTCTTTGCAGAAGACAAAAAGTTGTTTTGATCAGTATTTAGTAGATGCCATTACTTCAAAAAACAGCAGCATTTCACCTACTACTCACCTACTCTTTTGGTAGTTTCGCTGCAGTCACAACAGACAAACTAATGCATAATTATCATAAATAAGAGATTTAATGTGTTTCATTGACATTTGGGGCTGTTCTTGAACAGAAGGCTTTACAAAATGCCATCTTTCCGTGGGGAAATAAATCAGTAATAATTTTCAGTGACTGTTTTCCTCACAAGAACTCCTCCCTGTTTGTTTCTCCCATAAATCTGGGGGCAGTGTGGGATGCGAGTGAGCTGGTGGCATCCTGCAGAGCTGATCTCCGGTGTCTCCCTGGCGGTTGCTGAGAGCTCTTTGTTCCTGTTGGGCTGCAGAGCTGTTGACACACCAGGACAGTTTATTTTTAGTAAAAACTCGTTGCCATCCCACAGCTCAGGTTACACCGAGGGTCAGGCTCGGAGCCTGAGGCTGTTACAGTCCCAGCTCTGTGGGGCTGAGCTCTCGGCTTTTCTCAGAGCAGCTCCTGAGCCCAGCCCAGCCACAGGTGACCTCTCAGAGCTGCAGGTGACACTCAGAGCTGCAGGTGACACTCAGAGGTGCAGGTGACCATTCAGGGGTGTGGGTGACCAGTCAGAGCTGCAGGTGACCTGTCAGNCTGCAGGTGACCAGTCAGAGGTGGAGGTGACTGGTCAGAGCTGCAGGTGACCACTCAGAGCTGCTGGTGACCTGTCAAAGGTGCAGGTGACCGGTCAGAGCTGCTGGTGACTGGTCAGAGGTGCAGGTGACCATGCCAGCCACTCTCACTGCCCTTCATTTGGGCAAACATCTCTTAAAGGCATCCTGCCCACGGGCTCTGCATTTCCACAATGCCCCACCCAGCCACTTGATCCATTGCTGGGTGGGTTTATGGACATGGGTTTGTCATGGGTTTATGGACAATCCACGTGCCACAGGGGAAGGAACTCTTCTCTAATGTCCTGGATTTGTTCACCCAGTTCTAGCTCCAGGTGAAAGGGACTGATTTGTCTTTGGCATTGAGTGGAAACCTCCACTGGGCAGGTGGTAGAGGAGCTGTGCTCTGACATGAGCTGTGCCAGCCCCCTCAGCCTCATCAGGGACAGGGATAGCCTGCATGGATGGAATGGGATGGCAGTGTCAACTGCTGAGGCTGGGAGTGTCCCAACTTCAGGGACAGAAAGATGAGGCCACCAGCAGCAGTTCAAGGGAACAAACTCTTTAATTCGAAAATCTGACTCCATTTATATACATTTGTACAGAGGTCAAGAGATTGGCTACACAGGTCCCCACCTCTCTAACCTGGATGGTGACATCACCATCAATCATCTCTTCTCTCAGAGGAGAACTATGTAAACATTCTAAAAAGACACATTGTTTACATGAAGCTGCGTGAGAATCTACAGCACGAAAACAGGAGGCAGAAAATTCAAGGCGACATGGCAGCACTTGGATGAGGGAGTTGCTCTCATTGCACAGACATTCACCTGGTCCCTCAGCAGCAGAGACACTGAATGACTCCAGCTCCTCCTGGATCTGCCCTATTCCAAGACATCAGAGCTGTTTTGGAGACTTTTCCTTCCCCAGCAGGCCCTGATATGGGCAAGGGCGAGGCAGTGCAGTGGCCAGGCTGCCCTGCAGGGCACTGCCTGCCCATGAGGAGCAGCCCTGGCACTGAGCCTGCCCTGCCTGTGGTCCCAGAGAGGATGGTGACTGAGCTGAGAGAAGAAACAAATGACTTTACAAAGCCATGTAGATATATCTGAAGAATATTTGCTGTTTTCATTTAGGTCAAAGATTCAAACAAATGCGAACGAAATTACTTTTTTTCCTGTTGGTATCAACAGCTGTCAGCACAGACACGTAAATTCACAGTTTGGGTTGAGCTTACAGCAATAATAAGATTTTGGTTGCATTGAAAAAACAGTTCACCATGGCATTAAGAAATAGTAGTGACTGCTGAAGAAGTGGGTTTTGTGTTTGGGTTTTTTCCCTCCAGATAAGGGGTTTTTTTATAAACTGCCTATTAAAAATGTGTTTGGGCATGTTTTCCATTCAGCCACACTGCTGAGCTGGTGCTGGGTGCGTGTGAGCATTTAGAGGCGTGTCTGTGCTCCTCGGGGTGGGCTGTTGGTGTCTTTAGGGAAATGGCACTGAGAACCTGTTGTGTTTTCAGCATTTCTGCAAACACTTTGTCTTTCACAGGTGTCACGGAGTGTAAATCCACAGGAAGCCAGTGCTGGTGTTTCCGTGCTCCAAATGTGTCCTGAAAGCTTTTTGCTGGGGAGGCCATTGGTATTTACTGGTGGTGCTGGATTTTTAGCTGCTCAGCACTGGTGGATATGGTCAGAGGGAACGGAGGGATGTGAAATTGGGCAGGATTTGAGACCTGTGACGATGAGTGTGGTCTGTGTTTGCCTGTAGTTCCCATATAAGCATCCTCAGGTCTTCGAGAGCAGATATTGGACCAGATTTTGGGAAGTGTGGAGCACAGGCCTGTGCTGGTTTGTCCTACTTGCCTGTTCTCTCCACATTTCTGACACTAAAATGAAGCAGAAAGACTTTATTTGCTCCAACTGCACTGGAAGGCAATGCTGGAAATGCACCACCGAGCCCTGATTCTTCCTTCTTTCCCTTAATTGTGTCCTTCGAAAGCAGAGTCCTCTAGTGCTAAAAGAAGATGATGGCAAACTGCCTTGTTAACCTATTTTAAGTAAATCTGTATTGAGTTTCCTGCTGTGCCTAAAAGCTGGAAGTCCCAGTAGAGTTTTATATTTTATCCCTGCACTAGCTTTCTCTGGACTTTAATTCCCCACTTCCTTTTTCTTCTACCCCAAAAGAAATGCAAATTTAATTTCACAGGAAATAAGGATATGCGTGAATAAGACAAGATTTTTTTTTTTTTTGCTCCAATATCTCTGTGTCTCCCACTGGTTAGGAGCTGATTTTGAGGGATCTAACATTTTGCCTTTCTTAAAACAAATTCTTTGCATACAGCAGCCTCCCACAGATTCCTTTAGCACAGAAAAGCGAAAGAATTTTAGCAGGGAAAATTCTGCATGGAAGAATAGGACAGCACAGGCCACCTGTATGGTGTTAGCAGGAGACGAGCGAAAAGATATTGCTGATCTGTATTAATAATTAATTTAATTTTCTATAGCCTGCTTATAAAAGTTCCTCAACAAATTTGCAGAGTGTATAATATATGTATCACTGAATTGTAGCTATTTCTGGAGTACTTCATCTGTTCCTCTGCAGACATGGGGATGGTTTTTAATAGTTTAGGTCAGTAAGTCATTATGAAAGCCTCCACTGAAATAATACTCTTGAAATAATAATATTGGATGTGGGCTATATTGTTAAAGGGTTTTTTTGGCTTTTTTTTTTCTTTCCTTCTTCATTATGAGTTCCTGCTTTCTTTCTGTTGTGATATGACATATGGGTTGCAACGATAGCCACTGGACCTATGGGGAGCACTGAGAGAATATTTAACTTTTTCTAAAGGGGATTTAACATGAGAATACAAAGAATGAGATACAGCCATGCTCTGCTAAAAGGTGTTCCAGCCCATGTGTCCTTAACAAATAAAAACATCCAGAGAGACCCTTCTTGGGGATTTTTATTACTCATCACAGTGGCCCAGACACTGACAAAGTTCTTTGGGGGGAAAAAAAAAAAAGTGCTGTTTGTTGGTGCCACTTGTAAATTTTACCTGGAACAGCTGACCTGGGAGCACACAAGCTCCTCACCACCACCCTGGTGTACATCCACGCTGGGTAATGCCCCCCTTGGAAAGGTGTTTTCTGAACTTGGACCTGGCTCTGCTCAGCCAAGCCCCAGGCTGCAGCCCAGACCTATCCTTGCCCTTAGGCTCGTGTTTAACTGCTTTGCTACCTCAGGACCGGAATCATCACCACGTCCTGTGAGGTGCTTGTTTATCCTTTTTTCCTCCTTCTCACCAAAGCTCCAAGCTGGCTGGTTCCGGGGGATCTGGCAAAGCTCTCCACCAGTGGTGTGGCTGGCAGGAAGGTCTGGGCAGTGGGATGGAGCTGGGAAATTGGGTCTAAAATGCAAGAGCAGCAGCCCAGGGTGATGGGCGTGTGGCTAGGCAACAGCGTGGGGAGAGGAGGAATGATCTCTCTTTGTCAGACAGCAGAGCTGTTAGAGGTTATGAGATTCTTTTATTGCACTAATTTGCAGTGCAATGTGCTGACATTCTCTCCCTGTTGCACAGAGAATATATAAATTATGCCTGCAGGACGATTAACTGTTTGTCCAGGCTAATTGTCAGTATTAAATCTTGCTCAGTCACAGTTTTAAAGCTTAATTTAAACTCTCTATCTTTAAGGAATCTGCACTCCCACTCCCCCTCCCACCACGGGGAAAAAAATAATAAAGATTTAATGGTTTAAGTCAGTTCCCTTTGTAAGAGCTAAAGTTATAATTGGGTGTGTGGATGGTGGAAGCATCTGCACACGACGAGCCTGTGGAGTTTTCCTTTTGCTTTGGCCGATAATGTTCATTTCAAATCCCATTGTCTTTGCTACCCTGTATTAATTTCTGAATTATGTATTATTGTTCTGAGACCCCAGAGCCACAGCTATTCCCCACATCTATTACTGCATAAATCTTCGCTGTGTGCTTAAACCAGCAATGATTCATCCTGAAAGATGGGGAGGAACACCAGCGCTAGAGAAAAATCTCTCTCCTGGTGAAACGGGTACAGATCTGCTGCTCAGACCCCGGAGGGTGGCTGGGGAGGGAGGGCAGGCAGAGCTGGCTGTGAGGAGCTGCAGCAACAGGCAGGAGGGGGATGGAGCCCACCGCGGGTTTGGGCGCTGCATCCTCACACACCCCGCAGGCTGTGATCAGCTGCTGCAGGAGGGACAGGCCTGGCTGGGCAGGTGATGCCCGGGGGAAATCCCTGCTCTCCTGGCAGAGCCCGTGTGAAGGGCCAGCCCTGTGGGTGAGGCCCATCCTCGTGGTGCCACAGGAGGTGAAGATCACTGGCAGAGATTTCGCATTTTTCAATTACTTGTGTTTTCCTCTGTGGAGGTTCTTAATTTAGCCTCCTGTGAAGACAGACAGATGTATGAAGTTGGCCCATCTCCTCCTAAAATTTGTAGCAGCAGTGCTCAAGTGTCTGTTTCTCATCTCTGCTTGTCCCTAGGTTTGATTTTCTGCAGCTCTGTGCCAGCAGCATGGGTTTAGCTGATGGTTGCCCTGTCCTTGTTAGAGCCAGTGGGCTGTCACAGCCCTCGGCATGTCTGGGCACCCCCTCCAGCTCTGTGTGGTGCAGTTCCAGCAAATGAAAAGGTGGCATCACACCTTGGTTTTAAATGTACCTGATTGCATTTTTCCTGGCCTTGGTACAGCTTCCCACCCCCAGGGTCTGCCAGGAGCCTGGTGCTGACCCCACAGCTCAGGGACACCTGGGTGGGGGGACAGCACTGAGGGTCATGGAATCACAGGATGGGTGGGGTTGGAAGGGACCTTGAAGATCAGCTCATTCCACCCCCTGACATGGGCAGGGACA
Source organism: Cyanoderma ruficeps (assembly GCA_008694505.1). Classification (NCBI taxonomy): domain Eukaryota; kingdom Metazoa; phylum Chordata; class Aves; order Passeriformes; family Timaliidae; genus Cyanoderma; species Cyanoderma ruficeps. Next base: position 3,606,910 of record VZDJ01000216.1, on the reverse strand, counting down.
CCTTCCACTAGCCCAGGGTGCTCCAAGCCCCATCCAACCTGGCCTTGGACACTGCCAGGGATGGGACAGCCACAGCTTCTCTGGGCACCCTGTGCCAGGGCCTCCCCACCCTCACAGGGAAGAATTCCTTCCCAATATCCCACCTGACTCTGCCTTCTCTGAGTTTGAAGCCATTCCCCCTTGTCCTGCCACTCCATCCCTTTTCCCCAGTCCCTCTCCAGCTCTCCTGGAGCCCCTTTAGGCCCTGGAAGGGGCTCTGGGCTCTCCCTGGAGCCTTCCCTTCTCCAGGTGAGCACCCCCAGCTCTCCCAGCCTGGCTCCAGAGCAGACGGGCTCCAGCCCTTGGAGCATCTCCATGGCCTCCTCTGGACTCTCTCCAGCAGCTCCACATCCTGTGCTGGCTGACCTGACTTGTGCCAGAACCGAGGATGGAGGCTCCAAAAGGATGTCAGGGAGATTCTATTTCATGTTGTGTTTTCTGTAGGACACACTGGGGAACTTGGGGGCTTCAGGCTTAAGCCCTTCTGGGCTTTCCTTGATCTCTTGGAAGACTTTAACAGGACTTTCCTTTCTAGAGAAGTGCAGGAGAGAAAGTGCTCCCTGTGCTGTTAATCTGTGCTGCAGGATTTGTTCTGGTGCCACAGGTCAGAGCTGAGCACGCTCTCACTGGGTGAAAGGGGTCACGCTCTTTTTGACCTGGGGCAGGTGGTAATTGAAAAGCAGGCAGCTGTGGGCAGAAATGAGCCCTGTGACGTGCTGACACAACCAGCCTGGTCCCTCTGTTCCTGGAGAATGACAGTGGTGACAGCCAGGAGGGAGAGCAGAGAGGCTGATGCCTCGCACTGCTCGTGACCCCAGCTCTGTGCCCGTGCTGGGGGTGAGGCGTGGGGCTGCTGAGCACAGCATCTCTGCTCTCTGCTGGTGAAGGACCAGGCTGGGGGTGTCCCTGCAGGTGTCCTGGGGCTTTTGCTGCAGAGCTGGGGAAGGTGAGCAGGTCAGTACCTGCAGGAGAAAGCAGCCACCTGGGAGCTGAGGAGGAAACTGTTCCCACTACTCCTGCTCCTTCTGACATCTCCTACAGAAACAAAAGGGCTTGTGCTGCTCTGCTCTGTTAGAGCTCCCTTGGCCGGTGACAGCTTTCCTCACTGCTTTGAAATCCGCAGAATTAGGGTGAGTGAAAGGTGGGGGGGAGGAGAGAGCCAGGTTGGTGTGCAAGAGGAATGCCTGACAGAAGCCCCCAGGTGGGGCAGGAGAATTAGCAGGTGAGAAAGCAGGAGGGTTGGTCACCAGCCAGCTCAGCAATGGGGTGGCACAGGAAAACCTGAATCCTTGGCCAATTTTGCAGAGAGAGGGAAGTAGGGAAGGATTTCAGAGCTGTGTGCAGGGCAGGGCAGCCAGCCCCTCTGCTCTGCCCCTGCCCCAGGAGCTTTGGTGTGAACAGAGAGATGATTGCTCCCTACCTGGCCCGGGGACTGGGATGCAGGATTTGCCAGTTTGGGTGATTTTAATATTATTAAAATAATATAAATGTAAAATATAATATTAAAATTATATAATAATTAAATAATTCGTGTGATGATGATTATTATTAATAATAATAATAATAATAATAGGCTTTATTACATCTGTAACACTAGAGCAGCCAATCAGACCCCATTTGCTTCCATGGTGCACAATTCCTGCTTCCAGGTCTGGCACCCTGCACACAAGTATGGACCCGTGGGATTATTTTGGGGAGACCACTTCTTGTGACCCCCAAGAGGAAGTGAGCATGTTTTGTTGGGAATTTGAATGGCCTACTGTAAATTTTAGCTTTTTTATTAAATCAGCAGAATGGGAAGTCCCGCAGTGGGAGAGGCTCTGGAGTCACTGTGTAGCACAATTCCATGGCTGCCAAGAGCAGGACCAAGGCTCCTTCCAAGGAGCAGATCTTGACAAGAGATTTCTGCCTAATCCCAGCACCTAGCAGCTGCTTTATGCCTCCCAAAAGATTGTTCTTATTCCTGGCTCTTATCCCAGTGATCATCAAAGCGAATATTCCCGCTCTCCATCAGAAACCTCTCATTCCCTTTTTTGTAGCTCAAATCTGATGTCAGCCAGGTGTGACTGCTCAGGTGTGAAAGCAGGAGAAGGGGCAGCAGTGATGGCAGGGCTCGAGGTTTGTGTGAAATCCCTGACTGCCTGCACAGGACTGTGCCGTGAGAGAGGATGAATACAGGGGAGAAAATCCCATGCTCCAGCTGGCTTGTTATTTCAGGCAGCTTTTCCACCTTGCCTCATATTTGTCTTCCCTCTGAAGGGGGAGAGAACTTAGGGTCCAGCTCTAGCTGGAATATATTTGTAAGCAGGCAGTAACGGGAGTCCTTAAAACACTGAAAGCAGCGTGCAGGGAGGAAATAAAAATAAATACCTCTCCTAGGAGAAGAACAAAAGAGAGGGGCTGAAATACCTGGGATCACAGCCTGTGCTGGGGGAGAGCGCGCAGGGGGAGGGCTGCTGTGCCTAGGCAGGGGAGATGCTGTCTTTAGCATATGCTCTGCATATTTTACTGCCAGAGAAGATGTGGCGATGATTTAATATGCAAAGGTAGATGTGGCATTGATATGCATCCACACCGCATAACATGTGCATACATATTTCAGAGGTGCTACAAGAAAGTGCACGGCTGAAAGGCAAGCATTTATCAGGCTCCCGGTCAAACGTCTGAGACCTTCACAGCCTGAGGAGATCCTGAAGAAGGAGGGAGGGGGGAAAAAAAATAACACGGCTTGATTATTATTAGTGTTTTAAATACAAAATTGTCAGAGTGCCGGGGAGCGGGGAGGGCGGCGGGCACTTGAGTGGCGCTGAGTGATGCGCTGAGGAGCAGCCGTGCGGGTAAACAAAGGCTGCAGAGGAGGCGGCGGGCAAAGATGGAGAGAGGAGCCCGAAACAGACAATCACTCACCGGCGGGCCCAGCTTTCCACTCCTCCCTTCGTGCTCGAGCCGCAGGAGATGAGAGGAGCCTGTCCCAGAGCTCTGCAGTTGGCGCGGGTGGGTTTTGCCTGTAGGGGTGGGTTTGTTGTTTTTTTTTTTTGTTTTGTTCCGTTCTGGGAGCAGAGCTGAGCTGCACAGGACAAGGGAGGTTGGGCACACACTCAGAGATGTGACCTGTGCTGGGGGACAGCCGTGTACCCCTCACCTCTCACCTGCCCCTCTTGCTCCCTCCGTTGTGTTTGCTCCTCCCTGGGGACAGCAGGCACCCACAGCCCTCTCCAGGCTGAAACCAGGCCAGCAGCTTCCTGCTGCAAGAGCAAACTGGGAAACACCTGCTTGTGGAGAGCACACGGATGTCACACTGTGACAGCCTCGGGCGCTGCTGCTGTCCCCCCAGCCTGGCACGGTCCCTGGCCGCAGGAGGAGGCAGGGTGCTGTGCACATGAAAGCGCAGACGCTTTGTGTTTGTTTAGCTTAGTGACAGCTCTAGATTTTAATGTTTGATCACAGCAGGCAGGGAGGTCCTGCAGGGATTTCAGGATGCTCTGAAAATATACTCTGTCCCCATGCACCGACATGCATTTTCTTTACATTAAACGTCTCGCTTGCCTCGCTGGAAAAAAAAACCAAAACCAGTTTGGGCTTAATGCAAATTGTGAGGATTTTTGCGTTGGGAGGGATATCCCCTGCTCTGCTGTGTCTCCAAAGCCTCTGTCCACCAGTGCTGCAGAGGCACCGGAGCTCCAGTGCCAGTGCAGAGGTGCAGGGCCCTGCAGTCCCCGCCGGGGCACACGGGTGACACCTGCCCTCTGCCAGACTGGTGTCCCATCAGGGCTGCCTGCAAGCCCCGTTTTGGGAGTTCAGTTCAGCACTGGTGCAGCACTCATTTCTCTGGTGTGGCCAGCCCAGGTTTGCCTTGTCCTTTGTGATGCCCTTTGATAACAGGAGAAGGAGGAGACGAGCTGGTGGGGCTCTTTGCTGAGGCCACCTGAGGTTTGGAAGCAATGCCAGGGCGGCTGCCCTCACTCCCAGCCCCACCTGCCCGGCTGTGAGGAGCTGCCCACGCTCCGTGGGATGGGCACAGACCAGCACTGTGGTTCTGCATTCGGCAAGTTCAGGGTCCTGCCTCCTCCCAGCGCCTTTGGATGGCGGGAGAGGGGCGGAGCTGGGTTTGGTGGCAGCGGTCAGGGACAGCGGGGTGTGACAGAGCCAGCAGCGAGGTGTGGAGGACGGAGAGGGATTCTCTGGTGCTAATGACAGCAGGCAGCACTCCCATCACCGTGGAGGCCACTGCAACTCCGTCGCTCCTTAATTATCTGGAATTATAGCGCTGCTCTCGCCCTTTTTATGTTACGGTGGAAGAAATCAGGACATACATTAATTATCTAATCCGTATGTAAAGTGTCACATGTAATTTTCCCAGAGCAAAAGGTTCTAGCTTTAAGACCCGCATCGTCTCTTAATAACCATGTGCGAGGGAAGCAAATAATACCCAGATATATGATGATTGCAGTGGAGCTTGGCCACTGTTGCTCCTCTCCCTGCTTTTGGGGCAGCATCTCTTACAGAGCCTTCCACTTGCAGGGTGACCTTTAAATATCCCAGAGTACAGCCCGTGGCCTGGCTGGGCTGCAGGGAATTGACAGCACAAACCCCAAGCTCGTTGTTGTTGTTGTACAGTCTGAGTCAGAAATACCTTTGGTGTTTATTGGTTACTTTTTTTTTTTTTCCTCTTCTGCATATGGAAAAGAGGGGAAGACCCCACAGCATCCCTTTGACTAAGACACATGGCAGCTGAAGAAGTCGATTAAGAAAATCAGTATTGCATTTATTAGCCTCCATCTATGATGCATGGTGTTATGCTAATATGCATGAATTAATTACTGTTATTAATTCAATTGAATTAATTTGATATAACTGATGTGCGCAGTGAAGATTTGTGGCGAGAGCTGCTTTTAAAAGGTGTCTCAGACAAGGGCTGGGTTGATGGGAGTGGGAGGGGGGACAGGCTCTGCAGCAGCCCCAGCACATCTGTTTGCACCACCTGATGCAGCACAGGAGCCAAGAGACCTTTTTATCCCCCATCTCCTTCCCCTCCCTCTGTGGTCTGCTCATGACTTCATCCCCTGCTGCAGTTAGGAACATCCTAACGCTGCAGAGATTCCTGCTGGAGGCAGGTAAAGAGCAAAGCTGATCTTTGAGTAACCTGAAAGGAGAGAAGGTGATTCTTCCCATCTGCAGGAGGAGCAGGAGCCCAGTGTCCAGCCACAAGGAGCAAAAGGCAGGGAAACAGATTGAGAAGGGAAGGAGCAGAGAATGACAATTCTTCCCTCTGAGGGTGCTGAGGTCTTGGCATGGATTCCCAGAGAAGCTGTGGCTGCCCCATCCCTGGAAACATTCAAGGACGTGTTGGAACAACCTGATCTAGTGGAAGGTGTCCCTGCCCACGACAGGAGGTTGGAACTAGGTGGTCTTGGAGGCCTCTTCCAACCCAAACTGCTCTGTGATTCTGTGAATTAGCCGTTCAGAACAGGAAAGGATCCCCTTGCAGAGGGTTTTGGGTCCCTCTGAGGGTTTGCTGAGAATTGTCCCCACCCACTTTGTGCAGGAAGGCAGCAAAACTCCTCAGCTCCTCCAGAACACCTGCAGGACGTGAGGGTTAAAGTCTGACCACAAATACCAGCCCAGGAAACCAGCTCCCAAGAGTGAGGCAGGGAAACATCCCAGGGCCCCTCCCTGCCTGCGCTCAGAATGGTGCAACATGTAGTTTGTGAACTGCTGCCAGGCTGTGCAATATTTGCATAAATTATTAGGGGGAAAATTTAGCTCAGCTTGAGAAAGCTGCAGCTTGCAGGCTCCTCCTGAGCAGAAGTGAAACCTGTGGTGTGAATTATTTGTCAGAGATTTGCTTGCCAGTTGTGGCGCAGGAGCCGCCTGCGTTGTTGGGGAAAAGGGGCCTCAATGTATCATCAGATATTAAAAATGATCACAAAATCAAGCTGCAGATACTGCTTAGGTTGTAAAACCCAGACGGTGCTGGCGGAGATGGGACTTGGCATGGCAGGATGTCCCCAGAAATGAAGGATGTGCTGGGACAGGAGGCCCTGTGGCCAGCACAGGGGATGGGCTGATTATTTTTGGTGATTATTTTGGGTGATTATTTTGGCTGGAGCTGTGCACAAAGCCTCCCACAGCACCTGCTCTCCACAGCGGTGCTTTGAGCCATGAAACTAAGCACTGAAAGGCAGATTTTAAAAAAACCTCACCCCAGTCCTGCACACCCCCTGAAGCCCAGCAGAGCCCCCTCGAGCAGAGCCCAGCATCCTTGAGCTGCAGGGGCTGTGTCATGTCTCTAAAATGACTGTAATTGGTATTCCACGAGACAAACTACAGCACCCACAAAGGCCATCACTCCTCCAGATCATTCAATCATGTTGAAGCCCAAACTTGCAATTGCTCTTAATGGAAATGCAGAGCCCGGGAGTTTTTCCTTTAGGAAGGGAGAACCTGTAGTTTTCTGTGACCTCTTTTGGGTAGCAGAGTAGCAGCTAATTGCAGCTCATAGAGTTGACAGATGTCCCTGCTCCATGCAGCAAATCGGTCACATCTCCTGATAAATAGGGGACTTTCTGCTGTTATATATGAGCCCCATGCTTTAGCCATCCTCCTAATTCATTTCTGTTCAGTTTGCCAATAGGTTGGAGATATTTTACTGAGATTTTTCTCCCCCCCTCCCCGCCCGCTGCCCTGTGTGGAAGTGTTTTTCTGCCATCATTTACAGTATCCTGTTCTCTATTTTAGTCACCCATCAGCTGCTGACAGTCTTTATTAGGTCCTGTGCCCGTGGCTCAGGAGAGGAGGCAGACTGGTTTCACCCTGAGGATGACAGAGAGCTGCTGTCTCCCACTTCTCTCTGCCCTTACTGGGATTTCAGGGTCATCCCAGTCCAGGGCAGCGTTTTCCTCACCTTCCAGCCCATTCCTGCTCCCACTCCTGCCCACAAAGCATCCTCTGCTTGTGCTTTGGTGGTTGCTGTGATCCCTCCCCGGCCCTGCTGGCTGGATTTGGTCCTGCCTTGGAGGGATTTAATGTTGTTTCTCCCCAGCATCCCCATTTTTCTCCCCCTCACCCTGCAGAGAAGGCTGGGGAAGGGAATATATCCAGTGATCAAAGAATCACAGATAATTTGGGCTGGGAGGGACCTCACAGATCATCTGATTTCACCTCCTTCCACTATCCCAGGGTGCTCCAAGCCCGTCCAACCCAACCTTGGACAATTTCAGGGATCCAGAGGCAGCCACACCTTCTCTGGGCACCCTGTGCCAGGGCTTTCCCACCCTCACAGGGAACAATTCCTTCCCAATATCCCACTAAACCTTCCCTCTGTCAGTGTGAAGGCATCACCCCTTGTCCTATCACTGCATGCCTTTGGCAAAAGGCCCTCTGCAGGAAAACCTTTCCTCTGTGCTGTGATCTCAGCTCCCCCTGGGTCAGTTTCCCTCCTCGTTTTACCTGAGGCAGGTGTTTGCCTTCTCCACCACACACAGCTTTTCCCTGCCCAGCCCAACCCTGATGTCCTGGCTGCACATGGTATTTGGCACTGCCACCCTTTGCTGAGGTTTGTTTGGGTTTGTGTTTTCCTCTTTACAAGAAAAGAAAATTAAAATGGAAAACAACAAAAAAAAGGGTCTGGGATGGGGCAAATCAGGACGGGGCAGTGCTCTGCAATTTGCATGAGCAGAATTATCCTCCAGAGATGCTCTCAGCCCTCAGAGGGGGCACTGCTGAGATGTTCTTGTCCCACCTGCTCTTAAAAACCTTCAAAGCAGCGAGTCCCACAGTTCTGCCTCCCCAGCAGCTTCTGGGACTTCGTCAGAGCCACCAGACAGACACGGGCTTTCCTTTATGTGTATGTGTGTGTGCATTAATTATACATTTGTTAAATGTATTTATTATTCATCCTGAGGTATTAAGGTACTTTATGTTTATTAATTATACAGTTAATATATACAGGTGAAAAGGCACTAAGTGTGTGTATATATATATATATATATTTAACATAAAGGTGCAAATCTGTACTGTATATATATTTTAATTCCTTTAAGTCCTTCCTGCAAATTAAGCTGATGACTCTGTGATGCCCCTAAGGACATGAGAAACAATTGCCTGCTGGCTTCATTATAGAGCCTGGATTATCCCATCCCCTCTCAGCCTTTCTCAGACCCAGCTCATTCAGCCCTTCTCTGCAGGTGGGTCATGTTTGTACAGCTCTTATTTGTCCACCCCAGGGATGAGTGGTGCCAGGTGTCCCCAGACAGCTGCTCTCTCTTGGTGGCTTCTCCAGCAGGGTGATGCTTCCTTCAGTGGGGGACAGCAGGGACATCAGCAAACCCAGGTGTGACGGGGCCCAAAGCAGCCCCCACAGCCCTGGGATGAGCAGCCAGAGCCCCTTGGAGCTGCCTTGGTGGTTTCTGTGTGGGTCAGGAGCTGGGAGCTCAACCAAGCTCAGCCCATGGCAGAGGTTGGATGCATAAGAGCAAGAATTTTTTTTTTTCCTTTTTTAATGTTTTGAAGTGTTTTGGTCAGTTTGTTTGTTTGCTTATTTGTTGTTGTTTCGCTGGGGGTGGGGTGTTTGTTGTTTTTTGATTAGCTGAAGAAAGCACAGGGTTTAGTCACATCAGCTGCTGCTCCACTCTGAAATATTTCACTCTAGGGGCCAGTTTCTCCCTGATATCCTCCTTCTGGGGAGCTGCAGGAACAACTTTAACTCCTCAAGACTGGTTTCATACCTGCAGCACCCAAGCTCAGCTCTCTGCACAGCCAGGCCCCAGCAGGGCCAGGAGGGTGGAATTTTAGCTGTGTCTCCTCCAGAATCACGGCAGAACAGTTCCCAAAAGTTCACTGTGCACCCACTGCTGGGTTTACCTGCCCCTTCCTCCTTGCAGAGCAGAAGGCCGAGGTATAAACGAGCCCCCTGACACCTCGTGGTAATTAGTAGTGGATTTCTCCGGGTTTTTTTCCCATATATTTCTTTCCTATCCCTTTGTTCTTCTGCCGTGTGACACGTAGGAGACTTGTAAGACTCCACTCTCTCTCACCTGGATTTGCTCTGCCCTTTCTGGTGGATAGGAGGGATTTGAGTATATTAACTTAATTGGCAAATGGATTGCTCAGACAGCTGGGACAGAGCCGCCTGCCTGCAGGAGCCACTGGGTTCAGCAGCCCCCAGAAGCCTTCTGGCACCTCTGGTTGTGTTTTGGCACCTCCCCACCACCTCAGGGTCACCCAGCTTTGAACTGGGCTTAAGGGGTACTTCACTGAGGGTTTGAAGAAAAGGTGCTTTGGGAAAAAAGATGGGAAAATAAGATGTTGAGGAAGCTGCAAGTTTGAGATGTGTGGGAAAACTCTCCGTGTGTGGCACAGGGGATTTGGTAGGGGTGTTGCAGGATTGGCCAGCGTGTTCCTGTCAGCATTATCAGCCATCCAAATCCAATAAATAGGTTCCTAAACCTCATCTTATTGCCATTTTGTGCTTAGAAAAATGGAGCTGCAGTGACCTTTCGTGGCCCAGGTCCCTTCAGTTGACCCGAGGCTCTCTGGCTGACAGGGCTGGGTGGTCCCAAAGGTGACAACAAAAACGAAGATTCCAGTGTTTGGGGATGGACCTGGCACTGTGAGAGGTGATCCTCAGGTGATTATTTTGGTGGCAGTGATCCAGGAAAGTGGCAGTTTTATCACTGAAGGCTCTTCCTGGAGCTGCAGCAGTGCTGGGATGTCTGGGGTGTGGGTGTGGGATGTTGCAGGGGTTCCCACTGGATGCAGAAATAGAGTCTGGCAGGGATTTCAGAGCTGTGGTGGAGGCAGAAATGCCCCTTCTCTGATGCCTTGGCCATGGAAAAGCTCAAGTGCACGCAGTGGTATTGACATTTCTTGGTAAGGAAGCAGATCTCCAGCAGGCAGCAAGCTGTGACAAGAAAAATAGCTAAATTTATCCAACAGTATTGATGGCTTCCCAGAGAAACCCTGTCACTCCAAAAATGAACCTTCCCCTTCGGTCAAATGTGTCTCTAATGAAAAATACACATCCACGGACTTTCAGCCTGTGTTATTAATGTGACCTTTACTCAACTGTTTCCCTCTCCTTCTGATTTCTGTGAATAAATGTAATTAGGAAGGTGCTGTGTTCTTCACACCGCCACTTCGGGGGAGGCCAGGGAGATGGTTCCCAATTAGCTCCTTCTGTAATGCAAAGGCAGCGGCAAGGGGAGGCCGGGCCTGGGTTTTGGAGTGGCCCTGAGGAGGTGGGATGGGTGGTACAAGGAGGCACCAGATGGATCTGGGAGGCAGCAGAGCTTTCGTGGCACTGGGGAGCTGCAGAGGGGAGGAAAGCCTGACTGAGGGCGAAAGATTTTTCCCAGAAATATTTTCCCTGGAAGTGTTCAAGGCCAGGTTGGACAGAGCTTGGAGCAGCCTGGTCCAATGGAAAGTGTCCCCGCGGGGAGGTTGGAACCAGATGATCCTGAGGTGCCCTTCCCACCGAAACTTGCTGTGATTGCATGAAATAATTTCTTTTCAACACTGCACAGAGAAGTCCTCTGGCTCGTGTAAGGTGGAGGGATGGGATTTTTGCATTAGAAACACACAGTTCTAAATCGTCCCAAATGTGCTGCTTGGAACAAACTCACACCTTGCTGTAAAAGCTTTAGCAGCCTGAAAATTAATGGCCCAAAGGCAGGATGGAGGGAGAGTTTGAAACAAACTGAGCATGAATCCTGCTAGGAGTGTGTCTGGCTTTAAATTAAAAAAAAAGTATTTAAAAAAAAGGCAGTCAAACAACCAGCCTTCAAGACAGCAACTTTTGCATGTTTGACTTGTCCCAGGATAGTTTCCACAGGCCAGAGGAGCATGTGGGTTTGATAAAGAGCTTGCTAAAACAGGGCAGGAATTTATGGCACTTGGCAAAGTTTAGGTAACTCGCAGGAAATGGGTGACTGTGTGTCCCCCTTGAACAACAACCACTCGTGGCCCCTTGTGGGTGGGAATTCTCCCTTGAGCTAAGGGCACCTCCCCCCCTCTTGTTTTGGATCCAGGCTCTGCTAGGATCTCATGTGTCCATAATCCTTCCCTCTCCTTTGCACCGTTTTCTTCCAGGAAACAAATCCTGCAGTTGAATAGGAGGAAACATCAACCTTTCCTTTGCAAGCTGCTCTGCTGGAGCCCAGTCACATCCAGAAGTCTTTGAGGTCCTTGGGCATAAACACACCCAAAATATTTTAGCGAAGTTTCCTGGAACATGGCAGGAGCTGACTTTTGTGGAAAAGCACTGGCTGCTCTAAGTCTGAGCCTTTGGAAAATCAAAATTTAGGACACGTTGTGGAAAAGCACTGGCTGCTCTAAGTTTGAGCCTTTGGAAAATCAAAATTTTACATGACACATTTGAAGTCCCTTGGCCAAACTCTCCACTGATGGGCACTCAATTATGTATTCCTTTTTTTTTTTTTTGGCTTGGGCTGCTGGGCTCTTGGCTTATGGATGAAGCTGGCAGGACATGTCCCCTGGGCATGTGCACTGCTGTCTAATGCTGCTGCCTACCTGGGAAAAAAAGCCAAATATCCTCATCCCAAATCCCTGACGCTTTCCTCTCCCAGGTCTTTGTTCTGTGTCTGCAAAAATAAGGGCTGTGGTGTGAATGCTGCCTGTTGTGGTGGATAATAAATTCATTCATATTTCTGAAGCACTAAGTAGCGTAGTTGTAATGCTGTGGGCAGGCCTGTGAAAAATGAGTAATTCTGTCTTCAAAGCAGGGTTGATTCGTGTGAAGGCACGAGTTTGCCCATAACAATGAGAAAACAAAATACTCAGGAGCTGCTTGTTAAACGAGCATCCTCCCCCTGCACTGGGCAGGGCTGGGGTGCCCCTGGACTGAGGGTCTGCTGCTGGGGCACAGCCCTTATCAGAAGGCACCCAGCGCCTGGATACCCAAAAATCCGGATTCCCAAAGCTTGCCTTCACACCCCTACATCCCTCTCATTGCTTGCAACACCTCGGGGTAGAAGTTGTGAATCAAACAGGCGGGTGGTGCTAGATTTTAACGTTTGGTGCATTGGCCCGGCCCGCCTGGAGCTTGTTTTCCACGGGCTCCCGAGCAGGGGGGAATGGCTGGCAGGAGTTAACTTTTCAGCTGAGCAGAAGTGGACTGGCAAAAGCAGTCCCGGCACTCAGAGCGAGGCCTGGAATGGCAGCGTGTGTGTCACCCATCCCCGCAGAGGGACTCCGCTACAACCCAGTGGTGCCACAGCTAAACACTGGGAACGTGGTGGCACGGAAGGAGAAGGGGAGAGGAGCAAATCATTGCACGAATTTCTCATCATGAAGTATTTGCTGGGCTTTAACGTGTGTGGACGTGGGGCCTGTGGTGTGTGGGGGGGTTCTCACTGACACCGCCACACAGGCCACGGCTGAGTTGTGTTTTCCAGTCCTTTAGTGTAACCCATTAGGGTATTTTTCTTGCCTTCTAGATCTAATCACAGCCAGCAATGCAGGTTGAAGCATTTCAAGTGGGTTTGGTTTTTTTTGTTGGTTTTTTTTTAATCCGGCTGCCCTTTTCCCGTTGTTATCGAGCGCGCGGGGCCGTGTTGATTTGCATGCCATTTTGCTTTTGATCTCCATGGCAACTGCTACCAAATGGCCCGAGAATAATAGAGGTGCTTTTTGGAGCTGTAAGCAGGCTCTGCGCAGAGCGCTGACACCGGAGGTTTGCACCAAAATAAATAAATAAATAAACAAATAAATAAAAATGGAAATGAAGATGATGGCTGTGGGAAGGATCCTCGGAGTGGGGCAGCTCACTCCCCTCTCCCCGTCCCCTCAAATCCCCACATGGGACAGATGTCTCCGACAGCCACTCGAAAGAAATAAACACACAGGGAGAGGGATGTGGGGAGGGATGATCCAGCCCGGTGCCAGGGGCTTCTGGCAGCAGGCTGGCAGAGCAGAATCATAGCTCAGGTTGGAAAAGGCCCATAAAATGAGTGAGTCCAACCACTAACCCAGCACTGCCAAGCCCTGCACTAACCCACATCACAGGTGCCACATCACACATCTTTTAAATCCCTGCAGGGATGGTAGATGAGGCTGGTGGCTGTGACAGTGCCATGCATCCCCTGAGGCCACCAGCCCCTCTGGAGAGTTCCTCCACAGCCCCCAAGGAGTGGGAATCCTCACCCCTTGCCTGGCTCCATCCCACTGGCTGCTGCTTGGGTGCCCCTTCCCTCTGCAGGCAGCAGCTGAAGTTTGGGATTGTTTCAGTGTTCTCCTGCTGTTGGATATTTTGTCCTTTAAGTCATCTTGAAGTTGCAGTTTGTTAGCTTGGGGTCTCACAGGGCTGGGAAATGGGGCACTGAGCTGTGCAGCCCTGAGCAAGCCCCTGATTTTCTCTCCTCTGTTGAAGCCTGAGCTCACCATGTAGGTGCGAAGGTTGGAGAAGGCTCAGGGGGGACAGCAGCCTTTGGCTCTGTCACTGAGGTCACTCAGATCCACAGCACATGGCCTGTGCTATCTCCAGCCCCTGCACAATGTCAGCAAGGATAAAATCATCATCCTCCTCCTCCTCCAGCACAGATTTGAGCTGATGCTGGGCAGCCAGGCACCACTGCTGGGATTTGTTTCCTGTCCTGCTCTGGGTTCCCCCATATTTTAAGGATGCTGATGGAAGTGCTCTTGCCTGTCTGGCTCTTTCCCAGCCCTGTTAGCCTTTGGAGGCTGTGCTGCACCGTGGCACAGGAGGATTTGTACAATTTCTTCAGGTTCTTGGACACGAGCCAGCATCAACAAACCTCAGGGCAGAAACTCTGCGAGGAGCAGGAAATGAGGGAGCTGTCGGGCTTAGTGGCTGTGTTAGATCACTCTAAAGCATGACTTAAATTCAGGTTTGCAATTTCCTCCCTTTCACCTCCTCTGCCATAAGCCCCAGAGCTGCCTCAGCCTCTGCACCTAACCCAGAGCTGGGCTGGTTTTGTGACCCTGGGATCGGCCACAGTGTCCGGGGTGTTAAAACAGAATGAGAGAGAGGGGAGAGCTGATGGACACAGGGAGGGATAAAGAGAGCTCCAGGGATTGGCATGACAAGAGTTTGAGACTTTTTTGCTCAAAACCTGCCTCCTCTTTTTGCTGCTTTCAAGCGGCAGAGCAGCGTTGGCTGCTGCCGGGAGCTGCAGTGAGCGAGGCCGCCGAGAGGGGTGGAGGATGCTGGAGGAGAAACAGCCCCTGGAGCATCTTCCAGCCTCTCCAGCAAGCTGCTGGGATCTGGCAGACGATGAGAGAGGTCTCTTTCCTTCAAAGCCAGAGAAACGCCCACCCAGGTGCCCGTCGCGGTGCCCAGCATCCCTGTGACAGGGGCGGCCCCGGAGCTGCTGTGCCAGCGAGTCCCTCCCGCTCCTCCCTCCTCAATTAACACAGCACCCGCAACTTTGTTATCCTGGCCATGAAATAAGGCTAATGAATCATGTCGCACTTTGAAGCCACGTTAGATCCGGAATTTGACACAAGCTTTTACATCTATGTCACTCTGCCCCCTCCGCTCCCCCCTCCCCAAAGCCGGGCAGGCCAGCTCACTGTTTACCTGTCAGTCAGCGGAGGAATTTGCATGTTAGTTAAGCTGTTAGCATGAGTAATTACCGAGTGGGTCAGGGACTCCTCCCAGCAAGCCGCTCTGAAATGCTTCGCCTTGCCAGCGACATCTCTATCGCCGGAGGACGGCGGCGGCTGCGAGGGAGATGGATGCGGGCGATGATGATGACTCAGGGCTAATTGCACACTTCCACTACGCTGCGGGCTCCAGCAGGGAACAGCCAGCGGGAAGGAAAGGCTCCAAAGCCGGGTTTGGGGCACGGGGAAGAGCTGCAGCAGCAGGTGGGGGAGTTTGGCAGAGGTAGAGGTGGCAAGGCTGGAAGGAGAGGCAACAGCTCCCCTTTGGGATTCAGCGTTCCACCAGCAACGAGAGGGAGAAATGATGGGGATCTTTGTCACCCCCTCCAGTAGGAAGGGCCGGTCCTGCCTGACCAGGGCCCTGCAGAGGCCTCACGGTGTCTGCAGAGCTTCAGCCCTCAGCCCAGTGGCTTATTTACAGGATTTTCCTTGGGATTTATCCTCCTCTAAGCTCTCTTGACACCTTTAGTACATTCCTGTGCTCCACACCTCTGGGAAAAGGGGGGTGCTGGTCACAGAGGGAGCGAGCGACCCACAGGGGAGGTGGACATCAGAGGGGGAATGGGTGGACACAAGAGGGAAGATGGACATCAGAGGGGAAAGAGATGGACACAAGAGGAGAGATGGACATCAGAGGGAGGTAGGTGGACATCAAAGGGGAGATGGACATCAGAGGGGAAATAGGTGGACATCAGAAGGGAGAGGGACATCAGAGGGATGTAGGTGGACATCTGAGGGAGGTAGGTGGACACCAGAGGGGAGATGGACATCAGAGGGAGGTAGGTGGACACCACAGCACCTCAGGAGGGTGACCGTGTGCCAGCCATGCTGTAACTGCTGGAGGATTTTGTCCCCAGACCCCCAGCTGCCACCACACTGGTGAGACCCCAAGTTTTGCAGAAGAGTCCGTGACCTGTTCTCAAGCACCCAGGCCCGTGTCAGGGGCAGCTGCCTGTCAGCTGGCTGAAATGCCAGATTTGCCAGGACCATTCCTGGACAAAATCAACCCCCACCTCCCCAGAGTTCACATCAGCAGAGCAGGCAGGGGAATTTTGGTTCCTGGCGCTCCTGCTGCCGATGTGCAAAGACATCTCAGCAACAAAATAAATTCTCGGGTCACCCTGGGATCAAAAGGACTGATAAGAACTAACTGGGGACAAAACTGCCCTGGGGACTGTGATGGGAAAACAGCAGGCAGGACTCCAGGAGGTGAAATTTTCTGTGGAAGCAGGAGATTTTCTGTATGTTCGTGCTATCACTGGGCCACAGGTAACTCAGGTGTGGGAGCCAGGTCCTGCAGCTGCACATGGAGCCCACCACAGCCTGCAGAAGCTTTGCACAAACACCTGCAAGAAATCTTGGGGAAATTTTTGTTCCCTCAATTTCCAATTAGCATTGTTTTGGTAGGGTAAAAAATCAGAGTTTTAAAATGTTGGGTTTTTTTTTTTCAGTGTCCAAAAATTCTGTGAAACAAAGCATTAGTTTAGAAAATCATGATGTTTTGTGCAGGTTAGCTTCACACAGAGCCACAGAATTGTTTATATATATATTTATGTCATGAGAGCACATTGAACAACCTCTGACTTATCACAATAGAACTAGATATTTTGTTAATATCTTCAATTGTTTACTCAGTTATGGGATAAATATATTTAGCACTATTTGAAATATCTACATGTCTAGGTCAGGTTTGCTCAGTTGTATGACAGTGAGTTTGGTGAGTGCTTTCATTCTCCTGATTTTCACGTTGTTTTCTTTCAATTATGACTTTTGATTACATCACAAATGGGAATCTTGAAGAATTAGATCATAGATTTCAGCCAGGGCAGAGTAACAGATAATCTGGCTGGTTTAAAAAGCAAAATACTACAGGGTTTCAAGGCTTACACTGTAATGTCATTAAAACCACTTGCTGCCACTACTTAAATGCTAACCAGTTATGCAAAATTGTAATAGAAAAATGGTGAAACAAAATTTAAGAAAACCTCTCGCCTCAGCTTTTGAATATTTTGGAAATTTTGTTAAACTCAGGGCTGTTTCAGAGAGAAGATTTTGTAGGATTTTTTCAAATATTAAATGGGTTCCAATTACACTTTTTTCTCCAAACATCAGCACTCAGTGAAGAACACAAATCCTGTGTTTTGACTGTCTTTGGTGCTGACTGCACTTACCAGAAACCCACTGAACAAAGTCCATCCCTTTTACAATTCACAAAAGCTACAGAATAAATCTTTTCTAAGGTAATGTTTGTTCTGAGAATAAATCGCGGGTGTTTGGAATGCTTAAACTTTCAAAAGGACCTGCTCTAAAAGCCCAATTTTTAAACAATTGGATCGTGAGTGTAATATGAATGTAGTTAAGATGATAAATGCAGCTAATTTTCTCCCTCTATTAGCCCCTTTCACATGCTACTTACAAATGCCAGTCAAACTCGGCAATCCTTTCATTTTATTATGCGGTGACGAGGCGATTGGATTAAAAATACATGATGGCATTTTCTAACTCGGATTTATAAGTGCCACTGCCGCATCTAATATTGGGCTGACATTTGCTGGGTGCAGGGGGAAGTGGGGTTTGTTGGTGCAGGCTGGGGAGAGCTGCCATCCCCTCCCCGGAGAGCCAGCGGGGATGGGGCCAGACCTCTCTAATCGCGGGTCTTGGGGTGCTTAAAGCCTCTGCTGAGGGAGGTGGGGTCTGCAGGTGCTGTGGGGCTTGGTGGGGTGCTTGAGGTGAGTCCTTCAATCTGGAGATCAGCCTGATATTGCAAGAGGTTTGATTTCTTGAGTTTCCACCCTAATAAGAGCTCTCAGCCTTTTCTCAGGACAGTAGAGAGTCCCTCTGCTCGTTCACCCTCCAAGGACATCTCTGTTGGCCACCCCTTCCTGGAGACGTTTCCCTTTTGGCTCTGGAGCAGTGCAGAGGTGTTGTGTGGGGTCGAGTGTCGGGCCTGGCTGCTGTCAGGGCCTTCCCAAAGACTCCAACTTCCATCCATCTCTTCTTCTTCAGCCTGAGGCTTTGTTTCTCCAAGGTCTGTCTTGGTGTAGCATCATGCAGATGCTGGGCTGCTGACAGACAAACACCCAGCTGTGGGGGCATCTCTGGTGTGCTCATCCACTTCCTCATCATCATCATTGTTATGATTATTATTATTGTTATTATTATTATTTCCATGCAAGTAGGGCACTTGCTATTCTGGGTTCACCCAATTACAGTCAGGTCTGTGGCTCAGGTCCCAAAGGTGAAGTGCCTGCTGTCCAGGCCATCAGCTCTCCAGATCAGCCATTGTTCCTTTAAATGAAAGGGACACTAAAGTCCAATTATTGCAATAGAATGGGCTGCTTCTTTAAACTGAAGAATTTGACTCAGCTCAAGGGATATTTGTGATTGCCTCTGGCTTCCCTGGAGCTAAAAAATTATATGCTTTCCCTCTTCACTAAATTAAAACATAGTTGGATTGGTAGTGGGACTGAAGGAAGTCCCTGTCTGAAACCCCAAGTGTCAGTCTGCTTTGCAAACTCTGAGCTAGTAATTGGTTTGGAAATACTGAGTGAATAGGTAAAGAGGCTTCGGAATGATTTGTGCTGGATAATACAGAGTGCCTGGAACAGCAGGGTTTGCCTTTCCTGGGAGATTTTGCAAACGTTGAGTTGTTAATTTCAGGTTTGGATTCGTAAACACAATTAACATTTGTGCTCTGTAAACAGTAGATGTACTTTTGTTCCAAAGGCACCTTATCTTCATTTAAGTTCCCAGTAAGCAATTCCTTTGTTTCCCAAATGTCAAACTCGAGGCAGACCCAGGGCTGCTGCTCTCTCCACTCACAGCCTCTAACGTGTCCCTCTGGCACCTGAGCTGGGACTGGGCAAGGCTCAAGGGAGTGACTATCACAGCTGAGAGGAGCTGAAGCTCAGGGTGGTCCCAGTGGGGCCCAGGGAGCCCATCCTGCATCTGCAGGGAGCTGCTGGTGGTGGGATCCCCGCTGGCCTCTGTCAGGAGCAGACAGTGAGCGCCCTTGGTCCTCCAGATCTGCTGTGACAGCTCCACGTGCAGGGTGATGGGGGTGTGGTGTCCTCTGAGCAACTCCTGCAGTTGAAAACAAACACAGACCTTTATGTTTGATCCTTGGCTCGCTGGTACAGCCTGAGCACCAGGTTCCTGTGGTCACCTGCCAGCTTGCAGACAAGGACACCTGGAAAAGGGACAAGTCCTCCGTGTGGCACCTTCTGACCAGAGGTGTGTGAAGCCATAACCAAAATGAAATCTGCTCTCCAAGCATGGTGTTGGTGGTGCTTTGTCATCCTGGGGGTGATTGCCTGACCTGTGGCCACTAAAGTATTCCCTGGAAAATCACAAACCTCTGCCTGAACCGAAGTCATGGGGCCAGCACTTGGAGAATATGGTACAAGACCTCCAAGTTAGGGAGGTTGGCTCCAAGAGGCAGATGATGGAAAAGAAGTCTCAGAAACGGTTTTAGATGTCTTCAGAAAGATGAAGGAAAGCTCTACATTCCAGTCTGCAAGATTTTTCGTGGGAATATTTCCATGTGGAGTCTGAAACTCTTTCTCAGAGGGTAAAATGGTACCATTCATCTTGGTTGGACTCAATCTGGAGAGGTCCTGCCCAACTTCATCCCAGCTTTGCACTCCATCCCACCATGGCCTAGCTGAGCAGGCATCATGAGATGATTTGGGGAATGGAAGGGTTGGATTAACCCCCCTCCCAGTGCCAGTGATCTCTTCTTCATCCTCTAGCTGAGAAAGTGCCCACAGGGCAGGGGGAGATGCTCCAGACAGGGATAAGACACAAGCTAGTTTGCAAATCTGCTGGAGAGTGGATGTTGGGAACAGCAGGAGCCCTGGTGCCTTGTCCTGCCAGCTCAAACACAGCAGCCTCTGGCTCATTGTACCATTTACTGAGGTTATAACATAATGGCTATGCAAAATAATGTCTCCTTTTCTCTTTTTTTTTTCTTTAGTAAGTGAAAGTAAGTCTTCTAAGCCAAGGTTAACAATATATATTTATGAGTTGTAGCCAGCTGCTTCTATGTTTGCACATGTGTTTGTTAATGAAGAGTAACCTAAGGGTCAGGTTATTATGTAAATAACCATTGTCAAGGGTAAAGGTGAAGAACCCAGTAATGAGTTGTGTCTCTCTGCCTCTCTCACAAGCCACTAATGAATATTGGATATTGCCATTTGCAGGGCTTTTTACCCTCATTTTATCAGGGGGTGAGGGGCAGGGATGGCAAGAGAGGAAAGAGAAAGAAGTAAATTTGTAATTAAGCTGTGACAAGTTCTTTTTTTCCCTCTCCCCAAACCAGCTAAAGCGAGTTATTTCTTCTGCAGGAATTATATATAACTGCCTTGGCCTGTGTTTGGGCAAGAAACCACCTTCCTTCTGCTGCTCGAGGCTGCATCATCCCTTTTGAGCCTCTGCAGTGCTCACTTTAGAAGATGCCCACAAATCAACAGCCTGCATCTTTGCAGATAATACTGAACTGAGGCAAATCCAGCCAGCCATTGAGCAGAGTTTCCATTAGGAAGGTTAACAGCAAACCTGCCTGCCCGGGATTACTGACAGAGTGTGAACAGAAGGTGCAGTCTCATTGCATATGCTTTTCACAGCGGGCCACGGAGAGGGGAGCCTTGGGCTCACAGACACCTGACACCGGAGCTGTTGTTGGGGTAGGAGTGCACACAGGGGTCTGGATGGGCTCTGTGTGACAGCACAGAGGGCACAACCTGGGTTTCATCATCCCCTGTGGGTAGGAGTGCACACAGGGGTCTGGGTGGGTTCTGTATCAAGCACAGGGAGCACAGCCTGGGTTTCATCATCCCCCATGGATAGGAGTGCACACAGGGGTCTGGGTGGGCTCTGTGTGACAGCACAGAGGGCACAATCTAGGTTTCATTATCCTCCATGAACAGGAGTGCACACAGGGGTCTGGATGTGTTCTGTATCAAGCACAGGGAGCACAACCCAGGTTTCATCATCCTCCATGAACAGGAGTGCACACAGGGGTCTGGGTGGGTTCTGTGTCACAGCACAGGGGGCACAATCTGGGTTTCATCATCCCCCATGAACAGGAGTGCACACAGGGGTCTGGATGTGTTCTGTATCCAGCAAAGGAGCACAACCCAGGTTTCATCGTCCCCCACAGATAGGAGTGCACACAGGGGTCTGGGTGGGTTCTGTGTCACAGCACAGGGGGCACAATCTGGGTTTCATCATCCCCCGTGGGTAGGAGTGCACACAGGGGTCTGGGTGGGTTCTGTGTCACAGCACAGGGGGCACAATCTGGGTTTCATCATCCTCCATGAACAGGAGTGCACACAGGGGTCTGGGTGGGTTCTGTGTCACAGCACAGGGGGCACAATCTAGGTTTCATCATCCCCCATGAACAGGAGTGCACACAGGGGTCTGGGTGGATTCTGTGTGACAACAGAGGAGGCACAACCTGGGTTTTGTAATACCCCATGGCCCAACACACTCGCCCCATCCTTGCCCACGAGCAGTGTGTCCCTGCCACCCTCCATGTCCCTGCTTTTAAATTAGAGATGGGAACCAGCTGCCTTGGAGTGAAAGGATTGGATGTGATGGGACACATCCCTGCACTGGGGTGACTGCTGAACCCACCCGTGCAGAGGGAGCAGGGACCAAACACATCACTGGTGTTATAAATGTATATTATATGATTGGCTTTTGGCAAATATTGAAATGAATTCTATATGTGTTATGTTAGCAAGTAATGTTGTATTAACATAGTATGTTATAAATGTATATTATAAAGTTGGCTTCTTGCAAATATTAAGGCGAATGCTATATGTATAAAGATATGGTTTTATATGTTTTTATTCCTGCTATTAGCAGAACTTATACATGGTAGTGTTTGCTTTTTCTATCTCCTAATTGTCTTATTTTTTTATTAAACTTATTTCTTAAAATTTACCTAGAAAGTGAACTTTGTTTTCCACACTGGCCTTGCAACAGGACCTTTACACCCAAAGCCAGAGTGATCCCAGAGATTTCCACATTTGATGCCCAGCTCCCAACAACTCTGCTGGGATCTGCTCAACTGGGAAATCCCAATGGATTCCTCTCATTCCTCCGTGCATCCTTGGACTCCTTGCGAAGCCTCGGATTCAGAAACCTCTGGACCAGGGAAGGATGAGTGTCAGATCTGTAATTCAGGCACAGATAAATCCTCCAGGCAGAACCCCCGGGGGCATCTATAAACAAAGAAAAACAACAACAACATTTTTTAAAAAGAGCAATGGTCAATAATCACCAGCTAGGCAATGAGAGCATTTGTTTTTAGACCAACTTCTGCTCATCCTGCCCAAATGTCACAGCCTGGAGTTGGCAGTAGTGGGGGAAACTGGGGACATGGCGGGTGCAGAGGAGCTTCAGGTGCAGGGGGACATTCATAAAGGTGCTGGAGGTGCTGGAGGAGGAGGAGGCTGCAATGTGTGTGCAAACCCCATTTGGTGGTTTGAGTAATGTCGTGTTGCCACTAGGGTGTCTCTGCAAACAAGATATTGCTTCTCCAAAGAGTTCCTCGCACAAATAAAAAGCTAAATAGAAATGATGGGCTGACTAGCTGAGCCTGTGCTTTTTACTTTTATGATTGAGAAATAGTTGTTGAAATTGTCAATAAAAATAAATAAAATTAAGTTTCCCTAGTTAGGTGTGGAAAGGCGAGCCTACCTGTCTTTGCTGACAGGCCTTTTTGTTCTGCATTGGCTTTTATAGATGTGAAAAAAACACCATTGAGAGCTTCCAGGGAGCTGCACTGGGGTGGTTATTGCCATTTTTACATCCTTTATATGGGCTTAAATCCATTTACAGATGTGCCGTAGACAGAGAGACATTTTTTACAAGTAATTGTCATGTATACAAGGGTCCTTATGTGTCACAAAAAGATCTCACTTAAGAGAAATAAATGTGCTTTTCATCTTTTGTTGGCAGGAGCTGTGGTGGTTGGGAAGAGGGTAATTGGTGATCTTTTCCAGTCTGATAACCAGGACAAATGGGGAGGAGCAGAGAGTGGCGTGGCTCTCCTCCCCGTTCCCTCTCCCGGCTGGGCTCTGGGTGACAAATGCCACCAAAGGCAGGCGCCGGGGGCAGGGACAGGAGAGCCGCAGGGTCACCTGGGCCGCGCCGGGAGCGCTGACACCGCTCAGCCCTGCGCTGCTCATCCCAGCCTGCCTGCTGTCATCGGCATGCAGAGCTCGGCCTCTTCATTGCCTTTATTTGTAGGTTAGAATTTCCCCTTTGTAATAAGTCCCGTGTGGGGTTTTTTTTTCTTTTTTTCTCCTTTTTTTTTTTTTTTTTTTNTTTTTTTTTTTTTTTTTTTTTTTTAGGTTATTGCTCTTCTCAGGGGCTGAGATTGAAAAAGACTCCCCGGAGGCAGATGGAGCTTTGATAACATCCTGCATCACCCCTACCCCTGGAGAGGCTGTGAGGCTGCAGATCCTTCCTGGCAGGGGCACTCACCTTGGGAAGGTGCTGCTGGTGCAGGGCAGGGCTGTGATGGGCATCCCTGATTTTTCCCAGGGCCCCTCAGGGATGCCATTCCGTGATATCGCTCCGGAGGAAGATGTCAATAACGGTGCAGGAAGCCGTGCCGAGCACTCAGCAGCCAGTTAGGCTGGGGCAGTAACAGATGCAGGCAGCCCTCGCTGATGGAGGGTTAAAGCAGGTCACCACTCAGGCCAAATAGCAAAAGGCAGGTCCTTTATCGCATAGATTTACTTATAAATCGTTTTCCAGTCAATAAAAGGCAAAGCAGGAGTGGGGTTGGAGGCCTAAGGTTGAGAAAGGCTTGAAATGACACCAAATCCCTGTCTGCAGCACAGTGAGCTCCGCTTTCAACAATTCCCAATTTCTGTTTAATAGCTGCTTTATGCCAGCACGTGCCTCACGGCCCAGGGTGGGCTGGGAGGTGTGGAGGGGACACGGCCTTGAAATCAGGGACAGGTGAGCAGCAAACCTGGCTTGATAAATAATGGATGAATTGTGCTTGGTTTTGCTGATGATATAGTGACCTTTTGGGAGGCAAGAAACAAAGAAACAGCGAGTGACCAGCAATACTGATGAACAGGCTAAGTGGACTGGACACATCATTAACACCAGCATACCAAAATAATTACATGCAACCGCGAGTCACACGGTCAGCAAAAAAAAGTGAGACGAGGAAGTGGTTCTGTGTAAATTTGAGCTTTCCATCTCTCAGCAGCCAGGAGAGCTCCGGGGGGGATGTGGGTTTGGGGTGGTTGGTGCAGTTGGACTTGGGCCTGACTCATTTCCAGGAGTTTGAGGCTTGCACAGGAGCAGAGATGGGGTTTGCAGGAGTCCTGAAGACCGAACAGATTTGTCGAGATGAGATGTTGTAGAGAAGCGCCCACAGAGCAGGAGTTATCCTGAGCTGCAGGGAGAAACCGTGGGAGAAAAGCCCAGAGTGCCACGTGGCTGGTTAACACACACCTTAAAGACATTAAACCTTTTATCATCTCATCTTTGTAAAGACAACAGGTCAACCCCGGAGCAGCCACCTCTGTATTTCAGGCCGTTGCATTGTGATTCTGGTAAGACAGTCAAACTAGATTTTGTGAATGACCAGATATTTGGCTGTATCAAGAGTCTGCTTGCTCTTCCCTTTTGGAAAACACTATCATCAGTGGGGATCTGTTGGCAGGAAAGTGGGGAGACACTCTGCTTTTCACAGGTTCATCTGTTTTCACACAAAACCAGGAGTCCTCATTATTGGTTATTCATTATTACCCCATCTAATGAACTTTCTGCCATTCAGGCAGCAGGCAGGAACAGCAACACGCTGCTCTGTGTAGCCCATCACGCATCCGGAGTAACAGACAATGAATGGGAAAATCAAACAAGCTTCCCAAAAAACTCCATCTGAAAATTATTCAGCCCAGTGAATGCTCCTGAATAACAAACACCTCTGCAGGAATTAAGCTGGGTTGCAGTGGACTTGCAAACAGCATCAGGACCTGGGTTTGCAGTGAGTGGTGGAAGGGGCATCACTTGGAGGTTTCATTTAAGCAGAAATTACGATAATTTTCGCTTTGTTTAGCACCTTCCACCTGAAAATCTCCAAATGCTTTACGAACTCAATTAATTAGTTGTGGTGAGCCCCCTCCCCTGTTAATTTTGGCAGTGCATGCACCCATTTAATACTGACTATCAGAGTGAATTTCATACGTTTGCACCCAGCGAAGTTCTGCTGGGGCTGTGAGCAAAGCCAGCTCTCCTCAGCCTTCCTAGACCATATTTTTTCTCTGGTGCTTGAACTGACACAAAACTTCACGGGAATCTTAAAATTATTTCCAGTACACGCCTATTAGAACCATATTAAGCCTACTGAAAAAGAGTGCAAAATATTCTATTTTAATATTATCTGTAGTATTATTATAATTGAATTATTTATTAATCTGTTTATTTACCTAGCTACCATTATATATGCTAATTATTGATTTGACTTGATGATCTAAGAGATCTTTTCCAAACCAAATGATTCTGTGGTTCTAAACGGGCAAAACTGGAGGGGCAAAATACAGCAACCTTTAAAAATCAATCCCTCCTGCACTGAAGCAGCAAAAAAATTCATGGTGGTTTGTTTGGCTTTTTTTCTTTTTGAGGTTTCCAAACTAAAAATAAGCCAAGGAATTAATACCATCAGTCGAAAAGGAGCAGAAATATTCTGTGGAAAACCCACTTGGATTTCTTTCGATTTTAATGCATGTTTAGAGCACAACACCAGAACTGGTGCACGTTGCTCTGCTCTCTGGTCAGAGCAAACCCTCCGTTTTTCACCATCCCCACTGTGCCCAACCCTGCACCAAAACAAGGAGCATTTTCCTGCTGCTGGACGGGGCTGGGGCTGTTGTTGGGTTGGGACGAGCACGGCTGAACAACCAGCGCTGGCCGCCCTGCAAGAAGAGTTAATCCACTGCCATCTGTCTTTATTATGCTCCTATTGTTGGACACCACAGCCTGGAAATCCAGCAATGAAACCCAGTTGCTCGTTGCCATTCATCATAGTTATTGCTGGAGTTGTGTAATGAAGAGGGGAAGTGCTGTTTATTGCTCTCCCCTCTTTAGAAACTATCCTTAGGGGTAGTTATGGATGGTTATTGGAATCAAGCACAGGACTCTGGGAGGTCCCCCCTTCCCTCTGTTTCTCTGTTGAACCATCAGGTTTAATGGGGTTTTAAGTCTGCTTTTGCTTTGAGGCTGGTCTGCTGGCTGCTTTTGTTCTCCCAGCCCTGAAGTTTGGCTGCTTCATTCCTGGCTTGAAGGTGAACTGAAGGAAAGGAGGGCTATTAATATGGTAAAAAGGCAGGAGGTGGGTGCCCTCCGGGGCAGGGACAGCTCTGCCACGAATAAAAACAGCAAGTGTGCACTGCAGCCAGAGTTTAGGCATTGTCCAGAGGAGCCCTTTGAGCCTTTGAAAATAGCTGATCATAAGTCCAGGTGCTTTAGGTTACAGCTCTTCTGTCCAGCAGTCCCTGGAGGCTGAAAATCAGACAAGACTCCAGCTGTGCAGGTGAGGGATGGAGGGGACGAGGGGACGGTGCAGGAGGTGAAAGAGCCAAACAATCCTCACTGGGCAGTGCAATGCTTCTCGCTGGGGATTACAAGGATAAAAATGAGAATGCATTCAAATAGATCTGTAATGAAGATCCTTCAATAAGTCATCGTGCCTGCACTGCAGCAGGCAGATTTTGGAGATTTTGGGGTGAGACACACTCCCTCTGGGTTTTATGAGGTAGCTTCTGGACTGCAGGATGGTTGATGCCACGGAGATAATGTATTAAAGGACCTGAACTTCCATGAAGAACTCAAATTGTCTTATAATTATAATTATAATTGTCTTCTATTTTGTTAATTTATATTGGTTCTTGCAAGAACTCTGGGAAACAAGGAGTTGTGGGTGCCCTGAACCTCAGACAAGGCACCAATTCCCCAGCTGCTCTACTTCTGCTGCCACACCCCTTTGATACAGACAGTTCACAACCTGCACAGGCGACTCCTTGCTCTAAACACCAGCCTCAGGGAAGTTTGCAGAGCCCCAAAGCTTATGGGCCAAAGTGGAAAAAAAAATGAGCTTCTGTGCCAGCAATGACACCTTTGGAAGGTGCCTGGTGTGCAGATAGATAGCCAGCACGGCTTCATTATCAGCAATTTATTTGTGCTGGCAACAAGGGAAGGGTGGAAGGAGCCTGTGGGATAAGAAGCCATGGAGGAGAAGAGCTGCCTGCCCAGGTATCAGAGGCTGCACTCTGGCAGTGCTTTGGGCATGATATGTAATAGGTATGAGATGAGCTTCAAGGGCTAAAGACATGGAAGGAGTTAGAGATCTCAGTTGTGTTTCCAGATAACGTACAGCCTGTGCCTGTCAAAGCTGCTGCTGATAAGGGGATTCTGCAGAAAGTAATTAAAACTCGAGCCCCTGGTATTTATTTAAAGGGGAAACTCTTGGGACTTGATAGGATTTTGTCGAAATGGACCAGGAAGCTGATTCTTAACGTGCCATGGAAAAGCGCAGAGAATTAAATCTAAAAAGAGAGGCCGAGGAAGTTTCACAGTGCCCTCACACAATCTGTAAGGCTGCAGAAGCTGTGAAGGTCTCTCTTAGATGCTGAAAATGCAGGATAAGTCAAGCAAAAAAAAAAAAAAAAACAAAACCAAAAAACCCCCCTCCCACCCTCTTGGTGACACAGGAAAAATTTGTTCCTGGAGAAAGGTGTAGATCTGCATATGTTGACTTGGAAAGAAGCGTGTGCTGTTATTTTGGACTTCAGCTCTCTTTTCCCTGAGGTGGCTTCCCTGGAAAACAGGTAGATCTGAACAGACAGCTTTGCATATTAAGTACATTTTTTTTTTGCTAGACACTGGTTGTCTGAGAAACTAATTTGTGACAACAGCCTGTGGTTTAGCAGACATTATCTTAACCAGTTTGCAGCAAAGTGTGGGTTCAGCGATATCACCCTACTGCCTGTGAAGTCTCATCAGGGCTTGGTGGAAAATTATGCCCAAGTAATGGAGTACTTATTGATGGGGTTTGCAGGCTCCGAGCCTGATGTATGGCTGGCTCTTTCAATTATGGAATGGCAGCAGTGAAGCATGGATTGTTATCTGCTGACATCTTGTACGGCAGAAAAATGAAAAGCAGGAATTCCTGTGTCAGAGTCACTCGGGACACGGAGAAGTATAAAGAAACAGATGAGGCAAAACAGAAAAAAAATCAGCGTGGCTTGGGTCCCAAGAGCTGCCATCACTTCATAGTTTACCATGGAGTGGAGCACTGGGAAACAAGAGTTTTAAAGGAAAGTGGTGTCACCTGAATTTTCCCACAGCCGTGTGGATTTTTTTTCCCCTCTGGCAGATCCAGGAAGAGTGTCAGGTGATGCTGTCACCAGTGCCTGGGTGGGAAGAGAAGTCAGTGGTGCAAAGTGGCAGAGCCAGGGGCCTCTGGGCTGCTCCCAGATAATCCCAGTGCCTGTGTCAGGAGGGCAAGCCCAGAGCCAAGCCCAGAGCCAAGCCCAGAGCCCTGCAGGGGCTCAAAGCTCATGGACAGCTGTGACAGCAGTGATTGCTTCTCCAGTGCTTCTGCACATATTGGAATGGGAGATGATGTTGGAACTGCTGCTGTCAGGGCTGAGCTCCCTGTGTGGTGAGTGGCCAGGATGCTTAGGGCACTGCAGAGTAATCTCGTTTGGATACAGCCACAGAGGAAAAAAACCTTTTGCAAGACATCTTTAGTTATTGGGAATATGCTGAACTTGCTGGGAAAGGCTGCTTTGAAGGACAGTCCCTGTAGGAAGGTGATAGATACATCACAGATCCAGGTCCAAGCTGGGAAATTTTCCATCTTATTCCTTTTTTGTACCCTAATGCTTCATTCTAATGAAGTACACTCCAATATGTCATTCTAGACTTCAGCTTACAGGAAAAATTCCCCAAGTGAATGGTCCAGCTTAGTAAAGCTCCAGTCATGGAGCCAGAATGGTCCAGCTTAGTAAGGCTCCAGTCATGGAGGGATTTAGGTGCGTGTTCATGTTCAAGAAATGAACCCTTGTAACCTCCATATTAACCCTTGTAAACCTACAACACAGGTCATGCTTCAGGTTGTAGCAAGATTCAGGTTTTCCTTTTAATCATTCTTCCAGGTTACTTGGAAATTAAAGAAAGAAATCTCGTCAGAGATTGTTTTTAGGACACACCCAGACATCTGAGAATTACTGGGATACAACCTATACAGTTACTGTAATTTCAGAGAGTTTATGTGATAGAAGCCACTGGACTACAGCTTCCTGTCACCTGAATTAATAATAGAATACAGAATTTCATGTACATGTAGAATTATCACAGAATCATAGAATGGTTTGGGTTGGGAGAGAACTTAAGGCTCAGCTCACTCCAACTCCCAGCAGTGGGCAAGGACACCTTTCAGCAGAGCAGGTGGCTCAGGGTGTCCAACCTGGCCTTGAACACTTTCAGGGATATAATATATAAGTTTGGACCCCAGTGTAATATAATACTAATAATAATTGGAGACTTGATACTTGCAAGAAACACCCCTGTGTGACACAGAGCCAGCAGCTCTACCTCGAAGCCTTCTTGTCGAAAGAAATTTCTTTTCTTGTTAAGACAATGGTCCAAACTACCACCTCCAGGAGAAAATCATGGCATAATCAGCTGTAGATATGAGAAGGGAAAGGCGGGATTTTTGTAGGATGTCAGGGATGAGGTCTCCGTGCCCTGTGACCGACTCTGCCATCGGGTAACAGCTCCTCCATCATTCTGCTGTTTGATCTCACCTCTCCTCAGCTTACTCATCTGCGAGATTCACTTAATTACATTAGTCAACTTCACTGAGGTGTCTTGAAGCTTAATTAAGTTCTGGAAAGCCTGTCAAGAGCCGCTGGCAGAATGCTCTGAGGAAGAGCTGAGACGAGGAATGGACACGAGGGAGGGAAATGGGTTTCACTGTGTTTGGGTGAGGAGGAGGGGATGGAGCTGTCTATTCACTGTGACTGTCACTCTCCCACGGCACTGCCGTGAACTCTGGGGACCTCCCTGCTGGTGATCCACCACACAAACATTCATTTCCCAGTTTCATGGGATGTGAGAGTGCGTTGCCTCCGTTCTCATTCCCAAACAGCTGATTTTGAGAGGGGGATGCACTCCTCAGCGCTGTGAGTGGGGACGCAGCAGACAGAGCTTCATTTCCTCCCTGAGCCTTGCCAAAGCCAAGTGGCAGAGAATTTCCCTAGATTATTTTTTCCCCTTTTTCTTAGAACTGTTTAAACCTGTCCTAGACTAAAAAACCCAAGAAGACACCCGAATCTCACACCTGCAGCCCACTGGGGCCTAGACCTCAGCATTTTTCAGCACTGGAGGGAGTAAAAAGAAACAGAGCAAGCCAAACTAAAACCCACAGCAAAGACTTTCTAAATTTGCCATCTCACTTCAGAACAATGAGGAGCTTTACTATTTCATTTTATTCACTTTTTATGCTTGTAGGCACTTTACTTAGTAAATAAACAGTTTTTTCCACTTTTTCTCTACGGAGATTTTTCCCAGACCAATTAGGGGAGAAGCCATTTAAATTTGCTTTCCAGAAGGATCCTATTCAAAAGTTTCTTCCCAAACTAAACACATTTATTAGCACCCAACACATAGCTTAAAGCTCGAGAAAGTGGAAAAGACTTGTACTAATTGCATTTTAGTTATACACTGTGTTAGAATAAAGCTTTTCAACCTTTCCTTCTCCTTAAAATCAGTCATGTCACTTTTTTAAAGCATTAACATTTTTAAAATATTAAATAATAATATTTTTAATTCCCCTAAATATTTAAAAAAAAAAAATCTTCTTAGTATTTAATCTTGTAAGCTTCCTCTATACAATCCACAACTTGGGTGGGTGGAAGTTGGTCGGGGCACCTGTGGCTGGTTGCTGTCAGTTCTGGTTTTCACCCTCGGGAGGTTTTGGTTTTTTTTTCTCCTGACTCCCCCCCAAGGGGTGAATTGACATTCATCGCTCCTCCAGGGGGAAGGAACATATGGAAGCTCCACCGGGACGAGCTCCGTGCTCGGAATTGCCAATCAGTGCCTGCCTGGCTGAGCCTCAGCTGGGAAAACCTTGCCACTAACAAGGCTTCACGCTCCTCCAGCTCTCCTCGCTGTCTGTCAGCTGCTAAGTGTGGTTTGAGCAGCGCTGAACAACCTCCAGCACCGGCTTATTACGGAGAGGTGGTAACCTCTGAATATTTCAGGTGCAAGCAGTTCCTATTAGCGACACCCACCAGGTATTTCCCTATAACTTAGCAAAATTGGAGGCCCTTAAAAATGAAATGTTCAGCTGGGAAGTAAGGGGAAGGAAAAGAAAAAAAAAAAAACAAAAAAAGAGGTTTCTGCTTTCTTTTCTGGAGGAAAATTTCTCAGGTTGTTGTATTTGGAGTGTTTAAATACACCGCCTGTTTGTTTACGCTCCTTTTGCTGGGAAATGCCTTGTTATTGTTTCCCTGCGCTTTCCACAGGGCTTGAAATTACTGGCTGTGCAGGAGGAAATTAGTCGGTAATTAAAGGCAAGTTAATAACGATTCCCATGGAGTCTGCTTGGTCCTGTTGCTGGGAGGAAGACTCTTTGCCTCGGTGGTCAGGCACGGCTGCCCAAGCAGCAGGTGTGACATCGGGGGGTGTTTGTCACACCTGATACCTGCTTGGAACACACACAGGCAGCACTTGAAGCCTTTCAAACCCCGGGCATTAGAGATAATGACATGAAATCCAAACAAGACAAGTAACGGAGCAACCTGAAGCCAGCAGATTTTTTTTTTTTTTTTTTTGCATGGTTCAGAAGAGGTAACTTGAAGAAAGCAAGCTTTGGGTTCAAACCTGTGGCGTGGCAGTCTGTGCCTTTACCATATTTGTAATTGTTTTTGGCACCATGAAAATTGGAAAATGCTTGGAATTTCTTTCTTGGAAATTGAGTTGGAGACTCTCAGCTCCTTCCAAAGTGTCCAAGGCACAGGGCTGTGTGCACAATCCAGCCCCTTGGCTAGTGGACTGATCTTTGAAGGAATATGAGCGGGATGTGTTTTGGGTTTTACAGCTGGAGAAAACCTGAGCACTTGCTGGTGGGAGTTCCTTGAATTTTCAATGTGACTTGAACATATTTTTGAGGTAGATTTTAAGGTTTTGGTGCTTTCAGATGTTGAGGATGAGGTCATGAGGGCAGCTGCATGTTTTGAGTGAACACTTTGTTTTTTGAGGAAACAAACCTCAGACACTCAGGTTTCTCCTCATGCCGGCCTGTTTCGCTTGTGAGACTTCAAAATCTGTTTGGTCATTTCCCAGGCACTGAGTGGTGGATGTCAAATCCATGAATTCCCTGTGTAGAGCTGACCAGCAAACTCCCTTTCCCCTGCACAGAGACCACGGGCATGGTTTAGTGCCTGAGTGCAATGGCAGGGAGGAAGGGAGGGGAGCAAATGTCTGTCCTGAGCTCTAGACTGCAACAAAAACCAGAACAAAAAGTCTCAGCAGAGCCCCAGTTTCACC
Source organism: Cyanoderma ruficeps (assembly GCA_008694505.1). NCBI lineage: Eukaryota > Metazoa > Chordata > Aves > Passeriformes > Timaliidae > Cyanoderma > Cyanoderma ruficeps. The sequence continues at coordinate 3,574,639 of VZDJ01000216.1, read as the reverse complement.
AGTGACCTCAGCACCTGGCCAGAACCCTGCTCTGATGTAAGGATTTCGTCTCCTCCTGGAACTGAGGGACATGGGGCATGTGAAGTAGCACCACACACTTGCAGGTCTGTGCACAGCTGAGGCTGAGAGACCCTGCCAGGGGCTGCTCAGTTTCCTGAGTGTCTAAGGCACTTCTTGAGAACAGGATGTGGGCTGGATTCAAGAGAACCCAGAAATCTGAATATAAATGAGGATACTGAAGGATTTTGCCCAGGTGCTGCTGTGCCCTAAAGGCACCCAGCTCCATAGGTAACTTTTTTTATATCTTGGAACTTCGTGGAGGTGCCTGCCCAGCAGTGCTGAGGGGTTGGATGTTTCCAGGGGCAAAGCATGTCCTGAGCATGGAGATCTCCATACCTGGGGGGAAGATACTGCCCTGGAGGGCTTTTCCTTTTTCACACCATCATGAAACGACCAGGGTTGTTTCACAGGGTTGGAAGGGACCTCTTGAAGTCATCTTGTCCTCTCTGGTCCTGCCCTTCTGCCCTGCCTGAGCTTTCCTCCTTCACACCACAGAAGATCTTGCACCCAGCCTGTGGAGAATCATTTCTGACAGGCTGAGCTCTGAACTGAAGTTGTTCTGGGCTTGGTTGCAAAATAAAACCATGAGCCCTGCTCTGTGGTGTGGAAGGAAAGACCCAGGGCTCCCTCACCACCACTTTTAATAGCCCAGCTGCCACAGCTCGAGGACTGCCTGCCCAAAGGGGGAGAAAGACCAAAAGACACCAAGAACAGAAATGAAACCTTGAAAAATTCCTCAAATGGTTAAAATAAACTCCTTAGGGAAAAAAANAAAAAAGGGAAAAAAAGAAAAAGTAGGGGAAAAAAGTGCCTCTCCTTTTGAAAGGCTGCAATTACTGTGGATAGGATCCATCTCACCTGATGGCACCCAGGTCTCGGCATCTGCACTGAGCACTCAGATCTCATTTACCATCAATGGAGAGAAATGGGCACCTCCAGCAGGCAATTGCTCTCATCTGGAGGTGGTTGCCTAAAATAGGTCAGACAAATCACTGCAATTTCTCTCCACTTACACATTTAAGAGACTCACTCCAGTACAGACACTTGTCTTGTGGACCTCTGACACCAGGTGAGATGAATCCCCCCCTGAAGTGACAGGACCCATCTTCTGAAAGCCAGGAGGGAATGACTGGGGATGTCCCCAAACCCTGCACTGAGGGCATCGTGAGTCAGTGTGTACAAAAAAGTGAACAGCTCCCCAGAACAACCTCAGCTCTGACCATTTGGAGGATTTGGGAACGTTTGAAGGGGTGATTGGGATTAATCCATTTACCTGAGTAAGTCACTTGGAGAGCCTTAGCTGTAAAACAATATTGGTTATCAGCATCCTCCTGCGATGATGTTCTGTGAGTTCTGGAAAGGAGATTTTTTTTTCCTCTGAAACAGCCTCTTCACATTTTCCCTGAGTGAAGTATTTTGCTACTCAGATTTGTGATTTAATAATCATAAATAATAGAGCCCTTAGTGCTATATTTTTAAATGACTGAATGGTGAGAATCTACTTTAAAAAATTGTATGAATGCCTATCACTTGTGTGCATATAAATGTATTCAATTAGCACTCAAATCTTGAGTTATCTCCTGATGGAAGGCAAAACCTTTTGAATTCAGTCCCATGCAAGAAATACTGTGTCATTTAACTCACAAAAGGATGCCATGCACTTAACAGATAATGACTGAAGAGGATTTTGCTGTATTGCCTGTTCAGCTGCTTGTGAGGACAAAGAAAATAATTCCCCTTTTAGGATCCTATGGGGTAATGAGTGAACCCTCTCCACCCTGATCACACCGAGTAGGGGAAAGGAAAGAGCCCGATGGGCTAAAGGGGCTGCAATTTCATTGTCATGGTCCCCCATGTGCTTTCCCTGTTTTGTCTGGGATGCTAAGCCAGTGGCTAACCTGTCTCTGAACCTGCCACCAGCACACGGAGATTACTCACCCTGGATACTGCACTTCAGCAAATGCAGAATTAGCCCTGGCTAAGTAATCTTGTTAGCGTGATTCAGTGTTAAATGGATCTCGATTAAATGGGCCTTTATATTGTCCCAGCTGGAGATGATAAGCCCCCACAAGGAAATGGCAGGAGACCCGAGGAAATTGCTTTACTTCAGACTGGGATGTTTAACCCCATAAAACACTTTCTGCTCCCCCTCTGCTGTTGCTTCTGCTCACTTGCATGGCACCATTTACTCAGGCCCTTGGCTGTGGGGACAGCAGAGGCTCGGGGCTGGAGCATCTCTCCCAGACACCTGTTGGCCAGGACAAGAGCAGGGTGCTGGAGATCCTTGTGAGAGGGCAGGATGGCTCTGATGGGTGACTTGGTCCTCCTCTGGGGCTCTTAACTGGAATTAATATTCCCTCCATTAGCACAGTGCTTTGTCCAACCTCTCATTGAAGATGCTGGTGCTGGGGCATCCAAAGGTCACAGCCACTGCTGCCACCAACGATTCATTAAGCTCCAAACAGCACCCAGGGTGAGTCTTCAGTCTCATCTTAAAAGCAATGGATTGCTTAAACGTGCCTCTGGGACTTGTTGGGAATGGCTTGGGGTTTGTCAGGGTGAGATGGGAATCAGCCCGGTGTGTTGGTGTTTCAGAACCTGACACTTCCCCTCTCGCTGTTAGATTTGGCAGTGTGCTCACAGCCTGGGGAGGAGGGAAACGGCATCAAAATCCCTCCAGGAACTCCAGATGCAGAGGCAAACTGGGGGGCACTGGTGTGGCAGGGATGGAGGGCTGGGACTCAGCAGGACCAAAGTTTCCTCCTCTGCAGTGGGAACCAGCTCTGCCCTCCAAAGGCTCCTGGTGGGCTGAAGCAAGGGCTGGGGGAAATGAGGTGTTGCAGGTGAAAGCAAGATTAGAAAGGGAAAAAAAAACAAACCAAAAACCACCAACCCAGATAAAACACTTCACCTATGACCCCTGCTAATGGTGATTGTTAGGAAAAGGCTTCTGGGGACAGATAGCAAGGTGGACATCAAACTGCCCATGGTACCCACACAGCAGTGTGTGCTCTCCTCCCGCTTCTCTCCTCTCCTCCTGCCCTCTATTATCTAATAAATTTTCCCTCTCCATGTCTGATGTGACTTCAGAATATGGATTTATCCTCACAGAGCCAGAGATGCTAACAGGACACATGGAAAATCTCTGCTCTGTAGCAAGTCAGATGATCTGATATCTTTTTTCCCAGACCTTTGACAGAAATATGGTAAACATGCAATTATTCGAATTTTTCCATGAATTTTGCATCGGAGGTGGATTTACATGCTTGTGATATTTTCCAGCCGTGAATCCCAGCCCTGTGAAGCAGGGAATGGCTGCAGATGGGCAAAAAATGATATAATCTATTAGAGATTTCCTTCATTATCCCTCTAATCAAGGCTTCTATCAGTCTCCTTTGATGTGCTGCTGGAAAAAAAAGATCTTCAAGTAAACTGATGCTGGAGATAATTAATTAACTTGCCATCCTCTTGCCTTACAGACAGAGACAGTGCGAGAAGGAAGAAGTGTCCTTTGCAATTACTGCTCTGTGGTTTTCCATCCTGGTCCTGACAGCTGGCAGGACGTGAAGTGGAAAAGCATTTTACCAAACTTTGAGGCTTTGGCCATCAATTCCTTCACTTGAGAATATCTTCTCCTGCTTGTATTTCTCGTGTTGTTGGATAACACTCCTGATGGGGAAAAATGGATTTAATACTTGAACAGTTAGAGTTGGATGTAATCTAAACTGATAATAATAATAATAATAACAACTTCTTTATGCTTTCCTTAGAGCAAATGCCCCCATCTCTCCCACCGTCAGATTATTGCACAGCAAATCCTTTGTTAGGATAGAAAAGAACATTGGGCTTAAGAGCTGGGTCAGTGGAGTAATTATGGGTACTGCAGGTTGCCACAGGTATTCCCAATATTTTTTCCAGGGGCTTGGCAGGAATGGAGAATGATTTCTGCCTTGGGAACCCATCTTTCTCATGTGAACTTCTCTTTCCAAATATTGGTGCAAAAATCTCAAGTCCTGTAAAGACGTGGTTTTCCTTTCTAGTATTTTAAAAGATAAAATTTCAATTTCTCTGCCATCTCAGACCAAACCTGGAGCAGGAGGAGGTCTTCAATCCACCAGTCTCTGACGGTTTTCTTTCTTTTACAAATCATGCCTCTTTTTGCCAAGGTTGTCTCCAGTTCCTCCAGTCCTCGAAACAGCATTTCAAATTCTAGCTAGGATAGCTCTCCTTAAATTTCTCCTTTTCGGCGCTGCGTGAGCAGCTCGACAGGGGAGAGCACGGCTGAGCGGGCAGACTGACAGAGCTTTAAACACGGCGCCGCTCGGAGCTGGTCCCAAACACCATCAGCAAAACACTGACAAGAGCCTCCTCCTTCCACAGGAAATCTCTGCCCAGGAACATCAAGCGGTAAAGCAGAGCGGGGAAAGGCACATAATAAAGGCAAGACTGAGTTTAGGGTGTTTCCGTGCAAAATCAGGGATTTTGCTGATCGCCGTGTGTGTGTGGGGTGGGTTTATGACGAGGAAAAGCTTGTTTAGTTTGGGTTTGGTCACCAGGGGCTTGCAAATTGCAAATGAAATAATTCTTGTAGGGGGTTCTAAAGGCTAAAGAAGTGAGGGATAGTGTTGCTAATGCAGCACAGGTTCTTTTTTCCCTGGGAAAACTCTGCAGTCTGACAGAACCAAGTTTCCTACTTGTGGAAATGCTGAAGAAGACCAAGGAGTGCCACCATGGATTGCTCAGAATTTGCTCATCCGTGTCTTTTCATGCATTTCCTCCTCTTCCATGTCCTGGCAGGCACCGTAAGTTCCTGGGTGGCAGCACAGGGCTGAGATAATAAATAACTTTATAACTTTAAACAGCATTGTGGTGCTTCACTTCCAGCAGTGGTGGGTCTTCTCTTGCCCTAGGGAGTGGATGAACAATTTTAACTGGTGGATGAACAGCTTTAACTGGTGGCTGTGTCCTCCCAAATGCTGTATCTGCTTTTTATTTTTTCAAAAGCATTAACAAATTAATGTGAATTGTGAAACATCAATTACAAAATTGGCGTAATTAGTTGGAATTACATTAATTGGAATTAACGCTGTGGGTTGTTGGTGGTTCTGACTGGCCCCTGAAGAGGTTGGGGTGAGGGTGGGTGCTCTGGAGGGTGGGCTGTGCTGGCAGGGTTTCCATCACCTGCGTGCATCTCATGAGGAGTTATTTTTTGGGGGGCAAAAGGGCAGTTCCTGGAAACCACAGGTTGAAAACCCCACTCCAAGCAAAGCTTCATGAACATTTTGCCTTTTGAGAATCATTCTGTCAAGGCCAAGAAACAAATCAATATGGGAGCAAGGGTTTGAAGAGTTTTTTCGGGGGTTTTTTTGAGTGATTTGCTTAACTAGGCATATTTCTCACCACCTCCCCATGTTTTTGGAGCAGCTGTGGCAGGTGCTGTTCCAGAACAGTCTCAGGAGTTGTCCAGGGTCAGCAGCAGTTGAGTCAGCTCTCAGTAGCTGGAGGTTGTATGATTTGCTCCTTGGAAGACCAAAAGGGGACAGATGACTTTTAGTAAAAATGGTCACCTTCAGAAAATCAGAAAACCTCCCCCTTCCTGACTGTCTTCCTGGGAAAGCTGGGAATGTTTCCATCTGGAATCCTTTAACATTGAAATTTCCAGTTTTGAAAATAACTCTTGCAAACTACAAATCCTCATCTTGGCCTGCAAGCCCTGAAAATCTCCTGATGAATGTCCTTTCTCACACACTCCTTGTATGCAGAACTCTTAGGAAAAAAAAAAAATCTGCTAATTAATTTTAAGCCTCTTTGTGGCAAAGCCTAAGAACTGGATTTACCAAGAGAGCAGGGGGTCCATCTGGTGCAAAAAGCTCTCTCCTATGCCAAGGTATTTGCTTCATAGTGGGGTTTAGGTCTGGGTATCTCCTTTGGGGCAGCAGGTTGGTTGCACTGACCGACTGACCACTGGCACATTTCTCAGCGTGGTGACAAAGGTCCTCAGCCAGGAGTCAGAGGGGTTTTCCTGCAGGAGTCCCATGCTTGGACATGTGCACGGTGGCTTTTCCCCTAAATAATGGGATCACAGCTGATGGCAGTGTTCAGTTTTAGAAGAGGAGCAAATAAAGCACGGCGTGAGCTCAGTGAAGCTTTTGCAGGTTTCACCCTCCAGGTTCCCTTGAAACTCCTTTAAATAAAAACAGCTAGATGCAGCATTGTTTTACATCACCATAATTCTCCTGAGCCCGTGTGCTCTGTGTGGACGTTCTCTGGAAGTGCCTGTAGCTCAGGGGACACACAAACCAACCTCCCACACCTCTGCCCTTCACCAGCCAAGCCAGATTTGGCCAGGAAATTCAGAGTTTGGATAACACCCACGTGTGTTTTGCATCTCCCATTTTCTGTATCTCTCATTGCCTCAATCCCCTTTCCTCACACAGTTTCTAATTCCAATTTTTATTTTTTTTCAGGAGCACATTAAATCCATGTTAATGAAAATTTGCTTGAATTCCCTAAAAGATTTGCATTGATTTTTGGGTTGGAGAGAGGCAGGGAAAGCAACAGCATCAACAAGGAGACCTACTCATTTGAACTTAATCTGTTCCTCTGTCCTAATTAGCAATACATTTGCTCATGGAGAGAGAAGATTCTGATGATTGGCAAAATAGAATAAACTGGGTGGAGAGAATTTTGCAAGTTTTTAAGTGCATGTGGCGTGCAATGAGTGAAAGGAGAAAATGAAATGAATGAGAGAGTAATGAAATGAAACACAAAATGCATCTTTTCTCCCCGTGTAGGAGCATTCATCCTTTCCAACTCAACTGCAGTTTGGCAAGAACTTGTTCTTTGTTTTTCATGTCTTCCAGCAGAGGACAAACCAGCAGCTGAGCCCCTCCTGGGAAGCAGCCCTTGAAGGAGTCTAGAGCAGGTAGGGATTTTCCTTCCGATGATATCCATGAGAAACGTTTGTTTGTGTGTTTGATGCTGAGCTGTGCAGGACCTGCCTGGGAGGGGATGGGCTGGCCTGGCTTGGTTGTGGTTCAGCCAAAGCCAGGGCAGAGCCCTCAGCCAGCTCCACTGGTGCCATGAGGGATCACACGTGGCATGAGGGCTGGCAGAGCAGTTTGCAGCCTCAGGTTTATTTTCTTCCCCTTTTTGGATGCTCCTAAAAGATTTACTGGGCGGGGAAAGATGCTCCATCCCACGTTTGTGTGTTTAAAAAGCAATGTGCTCACAATGTGGGTGATGTATTATTATCTACTTTCATGTGGTCACCTGGAACACCTGAATTAGGAGAAATGGGATGTTGTGCCCTGTGTCTTTCAAATGGTTATTTCAGGTATTTGCAATCTTGACAAGGTTTTCCTGCAAAGTCGATGATACGAAATAATTTTCATTACGTGCCCAAAACAATCTGCAAAGCGCTGAAATCATTAGGAACCTAGTCATGCTGCTAAAATCCAACTGATTATGCTCTATTTTGTTTGAACTTTTAATTCCTCTCCTGCTATCTTCCCTTGGTTAGTGGTCAAGTGTAACTTTACCTTGAAGCTCAGCCCTGTGAGACACAGCGTGTGGCTGATTGCATCTGATGGGGGGGAAAGAGGAGCTTTTACTGGAATCTTCCGATTAATTTTTGTGCATAAATTAGGAGACATTAAGGCTGTGCGTGGACCATGTAGCTGGTCATGGCTTGGCCGTGATGTGGTGCTGGGTGAGCACCACACCAAGGAGTGCTGAGTGGCCAGAAAGGGTCTGGTGGCTGTGCTGGCAAACCATTCCCATGGGAACTGAGGACAGCTCTTGGGAAAACCTAGGGTAGTTCACAGTGGACATGGAGATGGGATAGAAAGATCAGAGGCATTGGTTTTCTGGATTTCATTGCCAGTTAAAACTTTGTTGCCTGAGATTTTCCTTCTGAAACAAAGTTAGGAGAACAAAAATCAGTCCAATACTGGGCTTGCTTAATGCAGATTCTAATGTGCTCTCCCCGTATTCCAAGACACCCAGAAATGATGATGCAAACATGCTTTGGGCAATGCTGAGCTAATCAGCTGCTTGAAAGGCAGTGTTTTAACTCCAGTGAGGTGCCAAGTTATCAAGTCCTCATTTCTTCAGGATGTGGGGGAAGCAGGCACATTCCTGCCTGCCCAGAGCTGGGCCAGCAGCCCTGGAATGATGGGATGGGGAGGGCATTCAGTGGCTCTGCCAAAAAAAAAAAAAATGAGGCTGCAGATCCACCTTGGGGAGCACAGCTGGAGAGCCACAGCTCGCCCCTTTGGCTCAGCATCCCTTATTCCTCTGGGGTTGGAATCAGGAGCCTTGCTGTGCTGGATTAGATTGCTCTGCTGGATTTTCGTGTCTGTGCATTACCCAGACACAGCCCTGTTCCTCATTAGCTGGAGGCTGGTTCAGCAGGGGCTGGAGCTGTGCTGGTGCCAGCAGGATGTGCCCAGGGCTGCCAGGCCCTGCCAGGGTGTTTGCATTTCCATGGGCCTGCCATTGCTCAGCACATCCAGGGGTAGCTGCAGCTGATGAACCTGTCTGATTAACGTGTTTAATAAGCAGTAGCCAGGGACCAGCACACTGTACTGAGCTGCTAATCTCTGGAGCTGCCACAGCATTCCCCTGGCAAATTTTATGACACTTGATCACGGTCCTGCTGCAAGCTCCCAAACCATGGGAGCAGAGAAATTCTCCAAAAATTGTCCCGTTTTCTCCCACATTTCAAGCCAGTCATAACCCCAGGGGTTCTGTGCTTCTGGGCACCCCCAACATCTGGTCTGTCTGAGCTGAGGCTGGGGGAGCAGTGCAGACCCCCTGAAGGGCTGGGTGGCACCAGGGGCACTTGCAGAGTGTTTGGGGCATGTTGAAGTTTTGTTATCGGGGCAGACTTGGCAACGGGTCGTGTGAGGGCAGCCTCAGTGGGTCAGCCAGATTGCCTTGGCTGCCTTTAAAGGGTTTATCCCAAGGGGCAGCTGTCCTGTTTGAAATCCTGCAGCCAGCTGGGATCCAGCCTTCCCCTGCTGTGCTCTCCCCAGTCCCAGCTCGCAGCCTGCTGGAATATTCACAGCAGCTATTGGGAATGTGGGTGGGTTCGGTGTGGGGCTGGGCTCCGCTCAGGGTCCCCGCACCTCCTCCCCACCCAGGCAGGTGTGAACCTCCAGCTTTCCTTCCAGGAGGGCACTGCTGAGCTCTCAAGACCTGGAGCAGATTAGAATATGCTGAACTGTGAAGACTTGTCTTAATTAATGCTTTATAAGGTTACAGCTAGAGCCGGGGAAATAATCAATAGTGAATCATCTACTCGGCAAATTCAGCTCTTTTCTGCCGGCGAGTTATCTGTAAACAGCTTGCAGTTTTCTCCATTCATTCATTCATTATTTACAATTATTTCCCAAATAGTTCCTCCAAATTGCTTTTGGTCTGCGGCTTGTTTGCAAGCAGCGCGTGGCAGGCGCCTGCTCCTCGCTAGTCAAGCTGTGATCATTAGTTTTTTGGTGGCACGAGCAGGTTATGTGGCCTCATGCTGTGTCCCCAAAAGCAGCAGCCCGGCTCTCGCCATCCTCCTTAATGAATTCAGCTTTGGGGAGATATTCCTCGCTTCTTGTGCAGCATCCCCACTCTCTGCCAACAGCCTCGTTAGTTAAATCCTTCGTTAGGAGACTTGTCAGGGTGCAGCGGCTGCAGCAGGGATTCAGAGCCCATCTCATCTGAGTTATTCCTGAACTGGTCCTTACTGGCCCTGCTGGCCATATGAGTAGCAGCATCTTCAAAATAAGCAAATCTCAGTGACCACTGAGGTTTTCAAACTCAGGAACCTGCTTGGGCCCCTGCTGAGGCCATCTCTGGGCCAGTCTGGCCCTTACTGCCCCAAATAAACCCTGCTGGTGTCCAGGCTCACACCAAACTGGTCTCTGCAGCCAAACACGCTCATTTAAACCTGTCACTGTGCCCAAAGTGACTGTAACCCTGGAAGAGAAAATCACCTCCAATTCCAGGGCTCTTTCCGTGGCCCTGCCTTGCAATGTGCCTTCCCCTGTTAAAATCACCTCACCATCGCAGCTCCAAGGCAGCCGTGGCAGTTTTGATGATTAAAAGGATTTCTCCATGATAAGAACTGGAGTGAAACTCATTTCAGGTAGCAGCCAAACAGCTGCTGGATGGTACACAGTTTCATTTGCTGCTGACACGAACTGGATTGTTTTAAGCAGAGGACGTAAATAGGCTCTGACATAAATCAAAGAAAACACCAGCTGCGGGTCAGCCGCACTCTGGGGATTCACTGCTCTGGATCTGGGAGGAAACCAGACAGAGGAGCCGGCTGCTCGCCCTCACGGCTCAGGAAGGGTCTGCCTGGGCTGCAGGAAGAAGGATTGCCCCATGCTGGGGAATTTTGACAGGTTGCTTCCCCTTCCAGCACTGTTACAACCCCTGGAAGGCAGATCTGGGGATGCAGCTGCGAAAGAAAAGTGCTGGAAGTTGGTTCAAGGCCTCTCCTGGCAGGGTTGTGCTGGGAAGTGTCCAGGGCTGGCACGGGAGTCTGGCCCTTTTCTCTGAGAGCCTTGGTCATCTGATAACTGAACTGGGCTGAAATTGTTGTCCCATGGGACACAGCTGTCACCATCCTGGGGGAAGGATCCTTCACCCCTCCGTGGTGAAGCCAGCACTCACCCCTTCCCACCCCGAGGGCTTCTTGGGCCCGGTATCACCTCTGCTGCAGGTGGGGATGCAGACAATTTGGGGAGGTCACAGAGCAGGGCTCAGTGCACAGAGTGACACAGCCCAGACACAGAGATCACTCCAGCTGTCTTTTCTGTGGAAGAAAGAGAGAAGGAAAAAGGAGTTCTGCTTAAAAAATTAACAAATCTTGACCTCAGAGGAATCACGAGCCCAGAGCAAAAATGCACTGAGCACCTGAACAGTGCTGCCTGCAAGCTGGGAAGCATCCCCAGAGCCAGCAGTGGTGTCCTGAGGCTGCAGGCTCGTTCTGCTGGGTGCAGAAAACACTCCTGATGTGCTGCCTCAGCCCCTCCACAACTGAGACTCGGGAAAAACAGCAGCAGCCCCCTTGGCTCCCTCTGCCCTGCTCCAGGTCCCCGCAGCAGCTGTGCTTCACCACCCTGGTGCCGCTCGAGCAGGGGGAGAGGGTTGGGTGGTGGGTTTTTTTTCTCTCTCCTTAAGTCAAAATCAATGATGATGACAGAGTTATAAGGTGAGCGATGGGAAAGGAGAAGAAAGCACACGGTGTCAAATTTGATGCAGGAGGCAGTTAGAGGAACCTATTACGAGTTCTGTTGCCTCAGGGTGTGTTGGTGGGTACATAGGAGAGTGTAATGTCAGCGAAACAGGAGAGCAGTCTCTTTCCCCTTGAACCCTTATCATTAATGTGGAAGGCATACATTGTCAGCTATTAGTCTGGAGGGGAGGGAGAGCAGCACACGAGATGTCTTAGTTTGGAAATGGAGTCTGACTCCTCGTCTGGTGTGTGAAGGATGGAGGGTTATTGCACCCGTTGTTGTTGCTGCTGCGATTACGGTGGGGATTATAGGATTGGGGAGAAGATGGGGCTCTGAGGGTTCTGCTGCCTCTCAGTGTGGCTTTTGAGGAGGGCAGAGTGAGAAGCACCGAGTGGTGAATGCTCTGGGTGATTGGAGCCCCGTTTCACAGCGCGGTGGTGCCCTCAGTGACAGGGATGCTCTGTGTCACCCGGGAGGGAGCAGGGCTGTGTCCCCACCCTGCACTCACACCGGGCTCTGCCAAGGGGGGCTTGGGCGATTGTGAGACAGACTTTGCAAGAGAAATTAAATAAAAGAGTTTAAAATTATTCCCGTTGCGCCTGTAGCCATTGGTGGAGGATGAGGAGCTGCACCCTGTGATGTAGGACAGATCTGCAGGCAGGGATTTGGGTCTGGAGTTTGATGCCTCCCCCCCCTGGCCATGAGCACAAGTCAGTCTGTCTGCTTTGCACCTCAGCAGCAGCTTTTGTCCAAACACACCAAATGTTTAGTGCAGCCCTGGGTGAACCCGTTCTGGAGACAGCAAAGGCTGCTGGCTCCTGCAGACGCCGGGAGAGCGCGGCTCTCCCACACCTCAGCTCCCGCCTCTGCCTCACCCACTCGATACAGTTTCCCTCATTTACGGAATGTAAATAATTCCTTGGGCTCCGCTAATCCCAAGATTACACGGGTAATTCCTGTTTGCATTAATGGGAGGATCTCTCTCAAATTCTCTGCATGTGAATGAGCATCACAGGACCGGCACTCCGAGCCCGGCTGAGTCTCTGGCGCCGACACTTCCCCTCCTCCCCTCCCCTGCGCTCAGGCAGGATCTGAGAGGAAACACAAAATTAGCTCCTTTGCCTCAGGACGTTCATTTTTTTGGAGGCACATTGCAAATGATGTCTATTATTAACTCTGGCCATTAGTCCTTTCCTTCTCCATCCAGCTCTGCCGCTGTGGCTTTCAGAGTGATCTCACAGGTGCTGCTGGAGATGGAGAACAAGGTCACGCTCCATGAGGTGTGGGAAAAAGGGTTTGTGAGCAAGTGAAGCAAATACATCCCCTCTGTGCCTTTTCCTGCTGGCATCTGGCGTGCACTGACTCCCAAAATCCCAGATTTGGGATGCACATCCAGGGATGCTGCACTACCCCAGGTTTTTATTTCCACACTCTGTCTGGGTGGGAGGAGATGAGGGTATCTGCAGCTCCCCGGCTCCATCTGCAGCTCCCCTCAAGCCCAAACCCAAAGCCAGGGAAAGTGCCAAAAGCTGCCCCAGCCCCGGGGTCACCGGGGCAGAGCCCTGGGCTCACTGCACCACCCCCGTGCTGCTGCTCCTCCCACTGCTGCGCGCCGGGGAGAATAATTGATTAAGCCAATTAATGAAGATAAGCTGGAGTAGCAGCTCTGGAAAAATACCATTGATCAACAGCAGGCTGTTCCCTGGGCTCTGCCCTGCCCCTTCTCCTGCTGGCACTGCTCATGTCCCCTCCAGGAGATGCCACAGGCTGGGACAGCCACCCCCGAGCTGTGGCCAGGGGCTCTGGGTGGAGGTGCTGTGCTGTCAGGGGCTGGGAGCATCCCAGATAGCAAAAAAAAATAAAGCAAGGAGGGGAAGAAGTTAAAAAAAAATTGAAGTAATCGCTAAAATACCCCCCCAAAACTGTCACACATCTGTCTGCACCCCCAGCACCATCCCTGTAGCTCGGCTGTGGGTCAGGCCAGCACATGAGTGCGGCAGGGACACTGCTGAGGCACCTCAGACCTCCTGCCTCGGGGGCTGTCACTCAGCTCCTTCATTAGGAGGGAAAAAAGTGCTGGAGAGCCCTTGCTTCCACAGTGGTTTTATTTCAAAGCTCTATCAAACCAGGGTAAAGAGGGATGAGGCTCAGTTTTGCACATGGGTTTGCTGAATGAAAAAAAAAAAAAAAGTGTGTTCTTAATTTGGGGATGATTTGGTAGCTGTGAAAAATGGGAAGCCAGGTGGGCTAGAGGGGTTTGGGGAAGTTCTTGGGTTTGGGATGAGAGGAAGGTGGAAGAGCCAGAAAAACCTTTTTGCTGCTGTGAAATCTGTGTGCCGTCAGTATCTGCTGTGGAAAAAAAAAAAAGGCAGCAGTTAGCTGAGCAGCAAGATTGGTGTTCTTGTATTATTCCAAAAACATAGGGTTGATATTTATTTCATTAGAGTAAGCCTTCCTGTAGCCGGTAAATGAATTCCAGGCAGTGAGAGGAACCCCAGGATCAGGGACTTTACTTCATGTGGGATTGTGTGCAGCTAATAGTCTGGTTAAATAAATACATTTTACTAATTGGATTACTCAGACAGTGTAATATACTGCTGGATTTCCAACACGATGCTAATAAATTGGGTGAAGAACTTAATCATGTTAGCTTCCAAAAAGCTTGTAAGAGATGAAATTAAAAAATAAGTAGAAGTTGACATCTATTGCATTTCACAGTGTCTTCATTTTCCTCATCCTTCTTAGAGTTCTCCTTTCCTCAGCATGGCTGACGTGGATTTTTTTTAATCTGCCTGTGATTAGGGAGGATGCAGTGTTCGAGTGGGACTGGAGGGGTGCTGGCAGCTGCCTTGTGTTTGGCTCTTCTCCCAACACTGATCCCGGCAGAGATAGAGGGAATGAGGCCTTGACATCCCCTTCTGGAGGCCGGAGAGCTGTGGGATATTCCCCTGGATGCAGCGGGAAATGAGGCTGGAGAGAAGCACCTGGTGCTCTCCGAAGTGGGAAGGGATGCTGAGGGTGTGATGGGGTCTGTGCTGGGGGACAGGACGTGGCCCTGGGCTGGGAACCCCACCAGGAGCATCCCACAGCTCAGGGCCAGGGTCGTAGGAGGACACGAAAAGAACTACACTCACCTGTCAGCATGTGAGATGAAGAAGAAAAAGCGAAGTTTACTTGGGGATCTCAACTTACATAGTTTTTAAAATTTGGTCAGGGACTGGGGGACGAGAGGAACACTCCTCTGACCCCAGTATCAACTCAGAAGTTCATCAATTTGTCCTTCCCCCTGGAAAAGAATGCACTATTTACCAAACATCAGTCTTTGTTTATTTTACAACGTGTAAGAAAGCTCCAGTAGAATAAAAAACAATCAGAAGGCCAAAAAATCAAGACGACAGGCCGGCACAGGGAGGTGTTGCATGGCCTGTGCTGTGAAGGATCCACGTTCCTCCACGTCAGCAAAATGATGGAGCACAGGCCCTGCCACCACAATTCATCATCAGCGAGGCACAGCCCTGCTCAACCCACCTCAGCTTCCCACCAGCAAGGGAAAAGGCAACACAGACTGCTCCTTCCTCAATTTCTTTTTTATTTCTTGGATAGAAATATACAGTCGGAGAGTGAATGGCTCCCCCTCCGCAGCGATGTGACAAATGGACACTAAAAGCAGATAATTTGTCCCCGCTGTCAATAGAACAGCCCTGGGGTGACAGAGGCAGCTCAGATGTGTTCTCTGAGCTGCACCCAGCTGTCAATAGGGCCTGCTCCTTACTGAGGGATAAACGCCAGGCAAAGGGAGTGGTGTGGTTTGAGCCAAGGGGAACCGACAGGTGGATGGAGCCCACTCCAGGTGTGTGGAGAGAAGGACAGTGCCTCTCACCCAGGTCCAACAACCATGGCATTTTCTGGGATAAGGATGCTCCCAACGTGAATCACACGTCAGCTCCTTCTTCCACAGGTCCCCTCTGTTGTGTATGAACCTGTCACAGCCTCCCAGTGCGGGACAAAGTTTGCTGCAACATCATGTGAGCTCAATGTGAGCACCTCCACAGGATGGAAATCATCAGCGTGAGCGTGCCTTCGTGAACAGCTCACCAAAATGAAACTTCAGCACTTGGGCCTCGGGGGTTAAAATCCCCTTCCCCTGCTCACCACCCGCCTGTTTGGACTCCCCTAATTTTTTCAGATGTATTTGATGCATCAAATGGTGATAATTGTTGTATTAAAGGGGCACATGGGGGAATAATTTGCCTTTCTGAAGTGCTGTGAGATCTTCAGATGAAACACTCGGCTGCTGTGATTGGCACTAAAAAGAAGGAATTGCCAGTTCCTGTTACAGAGCTGGCTCCCCACAAGGTTCAGACGTGTGGCTTGGTGTGTGCATTTTGGTACCCAGAAACCCAGGCCCCATCCTCCCGGAGTCAGAGGGATGCACAAGGTGTGGGTGAAGGCAAATCAGGTGATTTTCATGGAGGCAGGCAGGAGGCAGCTCCTCTTCCCAGCTGCCTTCCGGAGAGTCAAACCCAAACCACCCAGATCAAGCAAAGTGCCTGGGAGCAGCAGCAGCTCAGAAATCCAAAAAGCAGTTCCCAGCCTGGCACCCACAGTGGGGGCAGCTCCTGGCTGAGCAGCCCCACGTGTAATGCACCAAAATCTCTGCACTGCTCTGCCTTCCCTCTCTCCCCCTCGCTGCTCTATCTCCCCCTGATCAAAGTTGCCTTATTTTTTTAATTCCCCACATAAAAGGAGTATTGTCTGCATGAGGCCTCACCCTGCATTTATTTATATTTTCTCTCACAGCAGGATTTAAAAACAACAAACCAACCCCTGAAATGGCAGCAGCTTCCCTGTAACCTGAACCTCATTGAAATACTAATAACTAGGTTTTGATGCAGCTTTGTGGGTATTAATGCAAATGTTTTTCTGACTCTCCAGGTTTAATAGCAACAGCTGATACAACTCTAATTAGCATAACAAAATTCAGTGATGAGGAGTAAAATGCTTGTCTTGTTTGATGTTTCCTGGTAATTAGCAAGAATAATGATTTATGCAGCGTTCCTGGTTCGCGGCTCACAAAAGATGGCAGAGAGCACTCTCAGCAGTTAACTCTGGGTTTGTGAGGAGGATGGAGCTGCTGGAAAACACACGTGGGGACCCGGGCAGGCTCACACAGTGCGTGTGTCCCCACACAGCCCAGCACAGAGCGGGATTTTCCCTGCACATCCTCCTGTGTGTCCCTGTGGAGCTGTCGCCGCCCGTGTGCGGTTGTGTGATTCGGGGTTGTGTGGGCACATGGGCTCTCCCCCTTCCCAAACAAATGCCCTGCCTTTGCACGGGGATGAGCAGCACTCTCGCAGAACCAGGACCCTGATTTTGCTTCCGAGATTGTATTTGTGCTTTTTGGAAACACGGAGTTCTCCCGCCTGCGTGCAGCTGGGGAGGTTTCCTTGCCTCACCCCGAGTGTCGCAGCCCCTGGAGCAGATCCGTGCAGGAGAAGGGAGGTTTCCCAGTGCCACCTCGGTGCCGGCATTTCCAGGATGAGACGAGGCAAAGCTGCTGCTGCTGCACAGCCCAAGTCTGCTCATCCCCAAAGAAACCTCTTCTCCATGCCTTGGGCTGCGCGTTTGATCCCAGGCTTTGTAAAACACAGCGGCGTGCCTGGTGTGCTCTGGTGCGGGTCGGGAGGAGTTAAAGGTCGGGAGAACAGAGGCTGCAGCCGGCGTGTCAGACACTGGCATTTCCCAGGTCGCTCAGCCCGTGTTTGCAGACTCAACGCTCCGCATCACCTTTAATATTTCTCCCTGGCTGTGAACTCTTCTCCTCGGCTCCGCGGGGAGCCGCAGGCTCTGCCCGGGCAGTAGCCCCCTCCATCCCTCCTTTGCATAAGAGGGGAAGGATTAAAAGCTGCTGCTGCCTTTCCCTGCCGGGTGCAGCCCGGAGAAGCCTCCCCGCTCCATCACCCGCTGGCAGGGCTGGTGGGAATGGCAGTGTGTGACCCTCCGGGGAATGCTCAGCAGTCCCTCTCCTCGCCTGGGCCATTAAATGTGTTATGAGTTATGGTCCTCCCGTCGGGCCGGGCGTGTGGAGCCCTGCATTAGCCACACACTGTTATCCTTCTCCTCCGCGGGCTCCTGCCCCGCTCCCCAGCACCATCCTCTCCTTTACAAAAGCTTTCATTGTATTAACAGCTGTAAAGTAAACCGCACAGGCCAGTAAATTCTGAAGGAGTAAAAAGAAACCCTCCTTTTATGTGGTATGCAGCCGGCTTTATGGAGGGCAGTGCCGAAGGCACTTATGGAGATAAACGTTCTGGCTGAGTTTTTAAAAGGACTAAATAATGTTGGCCATTTGTGGGTCTGTAAGATGACAAAATTAGGAGAGAAGTTAAACTACCTGCTACTGAGCATCAGATGAATTTTTGTGGCAATCTGGAAGCAATCTCTGACTGTGTGTGCAGCTCCCCAGGCAGGGACTTGGCCAGCGCAGCCAGAGGAGGGAGAGCTGCCGTGTTTCTTAAGTGCCAGAGCCTGGATGCAGCAGCAGCAATGTCGGTAGCCTGATCCAACACGGCAAATCCTTTGTTTCCTTGCTAAGAAAACTCATTTTGCAAAGCAAAAGACTGAGTGATGTATAATCTGCGAGTGCCTCTAGTCTGTGGTGCTCTTGGGAGAGGGGAATTGTCATCTGAGGAATAGGACAGATGCAACCGGGGCTGTTGGATCGTATTCTCTCCTTCCCTCCACCCTCCCAGTATTTCTGAAATGGCTTCTGCCGTGAGACACCCCGAGACAAGATGCATTCATTCATATTAATAACGTTTGAGTATCTGCATGGGTAAGGTGGCTCAGAGAGAGGCATTCATGATGAGAAGAATAATTTGGTCCAGCCAGTCTTTGCAAACTACTCTGGGGAAAAGCTTTCCCACCCTGGGCGCAGTGGGAAGCCTTCGCTGTGCTGTTCACATAAGAAAGCACACGCTGATCTGACAAGCTGCAAATGCCAGCGTGGAAATGTCCCCTCTGTCCCCTCCATCCCCTCCATCCCTCCCTGCCACCCTGGGCTGTGTGAGGGGCTGAGCCCTGCCAGCTGCTGGGGACACACGGTGGGGGGATCTGGGGCCACACTTTTCTAAGCAAAGCACAGATCCCTGGGCTGGCAGCGGCTCCCACTGATGTGGTCACCCCCGGAGCGCCTCGGGGTGCTCCAACCCCATCTGGCAGCCGGCTGGGGGGAAGGCTCTGCTTCAGGAGGTGGTCACAAGGCACCAGAGCCTTTTCCAGTGTCTCCCACAGAGGAAATTCCTCCGGAGTGAGATCATGCTCTCCTCTCCAAAGGAGGGCAGATCTGCTGGGGAGCAGGGAGCTGGGGATGGGGGCAGATCCTGCCTGCAGCCCCTGAACTCACACTCACCCTGCTCCAGCAAGGTTTAACAGCATCCCTGCGCTTTTTATCGCGGTGATTATTTGTTAACAGAGATCCAGCATGCAGAGGCTCTGAGCTGCATTGTTGCTTGGCCTGTCCCAGGGGCTGCTGTGGCACATTTCTGTGTTTGTGCCCTGCTGAAGGGAAACAGCGCCAGTGAGCACAGCCCCTGTCCTGGTTTGTGCCCAGGTAAGACATCGCAGAGGTGCTTTAAAGTAGAGCCTAACCTGGTGCAACAAGCTTTACACTGCATCTCACTGCACAAATGTTTATTTCAGGCAGGCGTTTATTTGCTGTAGAAATAATGAAATTTTCATACAATGCCTTTAAGATCTCGTTAGTGCAGAGCACAGCTCTGAATTGCAGCTGGAGCCGAGGTTAATCAGGAGAGCTCAGTGCCAGCAGGGAAAGGACCCTGGCAGGCAGATGGACAGGGAAAGGTGTCACCCAGCAGTGAATGCCCACACAAACAGGGGTAGTTGGGAGTGCTCAGGCTGGGCTGGATGGGGCATTGAGCAACCCGGCCTAGTGAGGAGGTGTCTGCCCTTGGTAGTGGGGGTTGGAAGGCGATGAGCTTTAAAATCCCTTCCAAACCAAGCTGTTCTATGAATATGAATCTGTGATTCTGTGATCCTGTAATTCTGTGATCCTATGACTCCATGATTCCATGACTCTATGATTCTGTGAATCTATAATTCTATGAATCTGTAATTCTGTGATTCTCTGGTTCTGCGATTCTGTGACTCTGTAATTCTGTAATTCTGTGACTGTACAATTCCAGCTACATGACTACATATCGAGAAAGTTCCCCTTGCCACCATGTGCCAGCCAGCACACAATGGCAATTGGTCAGCTTAGTGCCACTTTCTGGGCACTTCCCAAAGGGTCACGCAACCTGCTGCAAAATGCATTGTGAAGTTTATTGTTCCTCCAAATTTCAGCCAGGACACCCAAGCTCCCAGAGCTGCCAGGCAGGGTTGCAGTGAAGCTCACAGGTTTTGGTGTTCAGGGGTTTTGTTGAGTCTAGGGGACAGTGCAGGGCCAGTTGTTGCAGCTGCAGCTGTAACAATTCTGACAAGCCCTGTGGGCCCCACACGGTGTGTGGGGGCTGAGTCAGACTGGGTTTTACCCGAAATGATTCACCTGGTGAATCCCACTCTCTTCCATGGGCTGAGCCAAGCCTTTGGCAGGATCTGTGTGTTTGAAATGCAGCTCTCAAAAAGATAAATGTGTGGTCTGTGGACTCATCTCAGATTTCCTCCCAGGTGGTCATCCTTGAATGGGAAGAGATTTCCCTGCAGACATAGACCAGCTGCCCCTTTCCTGCTGTGTTGAGCACTGCCAGGTGGCAGAGAAAACCCCCCTGGCAGTGTGGACCCACAGCTAAAGGGGGCCAAAGGGGCTCCTCAAGTAGATTTTGGAGAGGGGATTTACAGGCAACTTTCCAGCACGGCTTCAGCAAGGGCCCATCATCAGCTCTGGTGTCAGGTGACAGCAGGAGACAAGGTGGAGGGAGGAAGGCCCCGAGCAGGTGCTGCTGTAAAACGTTCCCATCCCTTTCTGCTTGGAAAAGCTCAGGCAGGCTTCACAGCGCCTCTGTGTGTGGGGATGGCAATGATATAAATGTAAAATTGGCCCTCTCAGGTTCTGAAGAGCGCAGTTCGCAGCTGGAGATGGATCACCAATCTTCCAGGGAATTGTGCTCTACAAGGTTAAGCATGTTTGCAGAAGAAATATGGATAATGCTCTTATCATGTATGACCTTTACTATATGTGTAACATTGTCAGTGACAAAAATGCCATTTTTTAAATGGTTTTCACACTATGGTATCCAGCCATTAATCATGATGTATGTGAGCGACTCTATATTGTTTCTCTGAAATTGCAGCATTAGATTACTTTCCATCCCGGCTGCTCACATGAATTGTACCCCCTGTTACCATGAGCAAGGTTCCTATTTTCCATGCCTAATGTCATTGTGGCCCTACATTTACCCAGAGGACTGGAGAGAACTTTGCAAGGCACAAAGAGAGCAGCCCTGCTCGCCTTCCCCCGGCAGACAATTTGTGCATATGTGCGTATAAATGGTGCACTTACTTTAAGATGTCTCTCTAATCCAGGAGTTGATAAATGACTCTTTCAGACACCTCTGCTGATGTTGCATTTTTAATGTAGACAAACTGTAGCTCTGGCTCCAGTCTGTGCATCCCTGCCACTGCCATCCCCACTCTTGGCGGGTTAATGTTTCATCTCGCCTGGTGTAATTTGGGAGGTTTTACTTCCAGAGTGTATTTTGATTTACAGAAGGTAAAAAGCGGTTGGCAGCTTGATGTTTACTCTTTTGTGGGCTTATTTTTTTTTCTCTCTCTCTCTCTTTTTAATGCAGCGAGCTTTCAGGTGCGAGTGCTTCTTCCTGCCGTACATAACTGATATTTATCCTTCCTGTCTGAGGGAAGACGCTGCCCTAAAGGGAGGCCAAACAAAGCCCCTCACACCCTGCCTGAGCTGTGGTTTTGGGGACTGAGCTGCTCTAACTGCTCACTGTGGTGCAGGGTGGCACATAACATCTGCCAGTGCAGGGCTTGTACAGGGATCAGAGGAGGAACAGAGCTCACAGGAAGCAGCTGAACACACAGTCGGTGTTTGCAGCCCTAACAAATCAGTTCCTGCCATTCCCCCAGTTAGCATTATCCAGAGCCTGGGCTTGTTGGGAGCTCATCTCCCTTTGCTGCTGGAGCAAGAGTGATCAAATGAGTCAAAGGCAAGGAAAGACTTTCAGATGGAAATAATGTGGGCATGCTGCATCCATGGCGAGCTGTGGGTATCCATGGGGATTCCCAGTGTTTCTCACCTTCAGGGGGAACTCAGTGAGGTCCAGTCTTGCTCATCCTCATCAGCACCAAACCAGAGTGAGGTCACTGAGGTCACTGAGCTCTGTGGCCCAAGTGGGGGGCAGAGAATCAGTCTCTTGGGATGAAAATATTGTCGAGTAACAAAAAGGTCTGTGCTGTTGTAGCCCATTGCTGATTTTGAGGAAGACCTCACCAAGCCTTGGACATCCTCAGTGACCTTGGGAGAACAACAACCTTTGTCTCTGGCCTCAGAAGTTTTCCATCTCTTACTCCAAACATGTGTTATGTCCAGTACAGTGGGGACTGGTTCCCTTTACAGCCCTTCCACGGGGCTCTGTAATCTCTTTATTCTGCTTTCTTACGTGACTCATCAGTACTGCAGAGGCAGCAGGTCCCCAGGTACTGAACCTCCCCAAATGTGCAGCCTGTCCCTTCTGTCTGATCCCTCCTTTGTCCCCACAGCCCCTTACAGGCTTTGCTGCTGTCCCCAGAAATCCCTGACACTTCTTGGGGAGTTTCTGGTGGCCAGGTGAGTGCCTGTGGCTGTCGGAGCCCTCCCTGGGCAGGGTTTATGGGCTGGGAGCTCTCGCCTCTCTCAGGACAGCACAGGGCTGAGTGCTGCACCCCGGGGACAAACAGGGACAGGTGACAACCAGACTTGGTCTGCAGCTCCCTGTGACTGCCCCAAGTGCTGCCCACCCTGTCCCTGAGCTCAGGGCTCCAGCCTCCCCTGGGACTGCCCAGAGCATCCTGAGATGAGTCAACTCTGTGTGTGGGAGCAAGTGCAAAACAAACTGCAGTGCACACCAGAGCAGGCACTCTGTCTCTTTGTCTTCACTTTGCTGTGCCTTTGTTCCAAACTCTTGCTTTTCCGAGGAGTTTCTCCGTGTCACATGCACCGAACTTTGAGGCTGATCATGCTGCAAGAGCTTCCTGTTTGTTGGTGTTGGTGTTGCCTGCTTCAAACTCAGCCTTAACTAACCCTGATTTTCTCAATTTATCTTGCTGTTTCTCTTCCCTCACTGTCTAACCTTAATGAAAAACCCTGGAGGATGGTTTGGGATGATGGCAGGCATGGCTGCTCTGGCTGCAGCAGGCGTAAAGGCATTTTGGGGAGATGAGCCTCCCCCTGCCTCCCTCTGCGGAAGGGTTGATGTCACAGGCATTACCTCACGCTCCACGCCACGAGTCAAACTCTGCTAAGTAACTAAATAAAGATGTAATTTTAATGATGATTAAATTGAAGCACCTCATTAATTTCATGTGAGAGGTGGGGAAGTACACGGCAGCTCTTTCCCTAAATTCATTGTTTGTCTGGCCGCGAGACGTCCCCTCTCAACGTCTGGTTGAGTCTAATTTAAGTATGTAAATTTAATGGTTCAGTAAGTAAAATTGCCTTTATTGTTTGGAATGGTTTGCACAGTAATTTACGAGCTAGCAAGGCTCATTTGATAGCAGTGTATGATGGAGTAGGTGACTACAGTGAAGGACATGTTTATCTTCAGGATACAGGGGAGGAGCACAGAGATGCAACATCTGTAATCCAGGACCTTGGGATGCTGCTGGAGACCGGCCCTGGGACAAAGCAGCCCTGAGGGCTTGTCCTGGGGCACACTGAGGCTTGGGATGGCATCCCTGCCCCTCCGTGCCTGGGAGGGCACTGGAGATCACACCAGGGCACACCTGGGCTGGGACAGCAGCACTGACAGCCCCACGCCCCAGGAGGAGATTTTTATCATCAAAACAAAGGACAAGAGACCTCACAGACCACAGGAGAGACAAGGAAATGTTTTCAGCTGCGTTCAGGTCTTTTTTCCCCCCACAGTGCTGCTTGG